>JAWWMW010001814.1:3278-15569 GCA_035048345.1 Echeveria elegans | reverse complement strand
AATTTTGAATTGGTAAAGGTCATATAGCAACTAATCAACATGTGACCGCACTGATCCATATGTTGAATCGCGTTTTCGATGTCTTCTGTTCGGAATTTAAAATTGACATAAACTAGTAATTTGTAGATAATCGAAATCAGCTTTCTAATGGTATATAGAACGTCTAAAACAGACATGTAACAAATTAACAGTGAATTTTCGAATCTTTAAAGGTTTTAGAATGGATATATACGGGTCGGCCGAGGCAAGGCGGGGCAGGACGACGGGATGAATTGGACCTGCCCCGCCCCACGCGGGTCTGAATTTACTGAATTGGACCTACCCCGTTTGACTATCGGGGCAGGTCAGGGCGGGGCAGGGCAGTGCGGAGCGGCGGCGCACGGGTCAAATTGTCATCGCTACCACGTGGTCGATAATTGTATTTTTTAAAATAAAAATAAAAATTTATATTCAAAATATTTTTATAAAAATTATAAATAAAACTAGCGACCACATGGATGCTAATTTATTTTTTATATATTATTTTGAAAATTTGAAAATAAAATATTTTTATTCAAAATATTTTAAAATTATAAATAAAATTAGCGACCACGTGGATGCTAATTTTAATTTAGCGACTACGTGAACGCTAAATTCAATTAGCGTCCGTTTTTTTGCGTTCATTTTTTGGACACAAATTGGACATTTGCATCAACTTTTTTGCGAATTAGCGCCTACTTTTGTGGACGCAAATTCGTCAATTTCTTATAGTGTTATTTCAAGTACATATTTAATTTATATTTCTATTAACTATTTTTTGTTTAGACGCACTTCCGCTGGGATGAGTCAGCGGAAGAAGCAGGTAGCGAAGCGCTACAACGACGCCATCCACAAGGCTCGAGTGGCGGGGAAGAAGCCAAATGATCCATGTTGGAACCGGTGGATGGCGCAATAGAGTACGCCTGAGTACATGACAATGCTCGAGCACCGACGTCGCATGATATGTATTAATTAAATACTTTCCTTTTCGATTAGAAGCTTTAAATTTATTTAATTATTCAACACTTTATTTTATTTGTAGGAGGCCCGACTTGGGAGGCCAGTCACACCTCAGTTGATTTTATTAGTGGATCAGCGTTCGCAGGAGATAGCGGTGAGTTGCGTAACTTAGTTTTCATTCAATTAATTTATAATTATTATTTATTTAATAATAATTTAACATGTATTAGGCCCAGAGTCAGGAGATTCTCACCCAGAGGAGCAGCCACTCTTCGACATCGGCGTCGTTTTAGGATTCATGTGATGCGCACTTCGAGGCGGTCGGCAGTGTAAGCTCAGGCGGAACGACAATTTTCGGGGTTAGGGGAGCAGCGCCTGAGTTCTTCAATCAGAAGATATCGATTGCACACCTGGCGTGAGGCCACTCGTCCGGTCCGGCTGGAGCGCCAAAATGACCACCTGTGACAGGAGGTGCAACAGATCCGTGATGAAATCTCTGAGTTAAGGAGTTACGAGATGAGGTCACGGAGTTAAGGAAATTCCGTCAGAGGATGAAGGCTTTCATGGCCCAGATGGCGGTCAATCAGTCAGGTCCGTCCTCTTCCAGTCAACTCCTGTCGTCGCCACCGCCGCAGGCGGATTAGATTTTTTAGTAAATTTATGTAAAAATATTTCATTTATATTTATATTTATATTTTATTCATATTTACGTAATTTTTAATTAAATTTAGTATTTAATTAGCGTCCTTCTATTTTTTTTTAAAAATACTAATTATTTAGCAGCCATGTGGACGCTAAATTTAATATTTATGAATTTTTTATTATTAAAATTAGGATTAGGATTTAACTAGCGTCCACGTGGACGCTGATTTATTTACATTTTAAAAAAACAATTTTACATAAATACAAATAAATTTAAAATATAAATAAAATCGGAGCAAGTGAACCCAAAACCCTAGCTTCCGGAATAAGTCAATACTCCAATATAAATAGATGATGATCTTCAACTTCAATGGTGTCGAAATTACGAAAGCGAAACACTTACTCTTGACGACCCGTGTTCCCCAAAGTCGGTCATCCTATTCATCACATCAAGGTGATAATCTGTAAGAACGACCACAAAATCTTCTTGTCTCTGTTGTACGACAAGGAGTGTGATCAAGCAACATCAGACTATTCTGCGTTGACGAAGTGGAAGTACGCAGGAGCAGGATTATTCAAACTGAGTCTGAATTTGTAGATATTAAGACGCAGTCTTGAATCTGAGGTTGTCTCAGATACATTCATTAAAAGTTCTTAGATCAAACATTACTCATTGTTGTAAGTTTTGTGTAACTTTCATACTTAGTAAATTATTTCCACCGGACTTGAGGAGAAGCTCACAGACTAATTATTAAAGGAGCCGAACTGAGTAATCAATATTTGCGTCAATTTATATTACTGGTTGACTTAACACTCTGTGTCAAGCTTCATTGATACAAATCTAACGCGTTTGAATCTTAAATTTAATTGAACTAGCAATTTCAGTCTGCTTACTGCAGATTCGCATCTGTTCATGTGGTTGCAATGCCAAGTAAAACCAGAAGAAGGAAAAATTGAATTTTTTTTTTTTGAAAGCGTCAATTTATCAAACAACTGAACTGCATCTATTAAATTAAACCAACCACAGCTCTAAACTGTAGTTTGGTCTCCTTTCGCCTTTAACGATATAAACTACGTCGTTTTTCATTCTCTGGCTGCCGTTCGCAACCCTACTTCTTCCAAGTCGTTGCTGGTCAGCAATGTTCTAAACGCCGCCCGAAGCCGTCCTTTTCCAGCCCATCGATCGTTCAGGATCTGAATATTTGATTTGATTTGATGTCGTAAAGTCGAGTGGTTGATTGAGAATGAAAGGTTGAAAGTTGAACCGGATGGCATTGACGGCGCGGCGAGCTGCATCGGCGCTACATCCGTGGACTTTCTCAACGCTGGAGGAAGCTAGAAGGGTTCACGCTCGAATCATCGTCACCGATTTGCATGGTGACAGTCGCTTAATCACGAGACTGTTGTCCATCTACGCCAACAGCTCCAAGTTCAAAGAATGTGATCTCGTTTTGGATTCGGTGCCGGAACCAACTTTGTATTCCTTCTCTTCGCTGATTCACGCTACTTCAAAGTTGCGTCGCTTTGACAGGGTGTTGGGGTTCTTTACGCGGATGCTGGGTTATGGGGTTGTACCAGATGCTCATGTTTTGCCCAGCATTGTGAAGGCTTGTGCTGGGATTTCCAACTCCAGGATGGGGAAGCAGGTTCATGGTTTTGCTATGGTATCTGGGTCGGCATTGGATGCGTTTGTTGAGTCCTCATTGGTGCATTTGTATTCAAGTTGTGGGGAGATGGTGTATGCACGCAAGGTGGTTGATGTTATGTCTGAACTGGATGTGGTTAGTTGGAGTGCTTTGGCTGGATCTTATGCGCGTAGCGGATTTGTTGATGAGGCACAAAAGGTCGTAGACGAGATGGAAAAAAAGGGAGTGCAGCCTAATTTGGTGACTTGGAATGGTATTGTTGCAGGGTTTAATCAATGTGGGTTGTTTTCCGATGCAGTGATTATATTGAAGAGGATGCATTCTTATGGATTTAAGCCTGATGGGTCGAGTGTTTCCAGTGTTCTTCCGTCAGTTGGTGATTTGGGGGGCTTGGGATTGGGCAGGCAAATTCATGGTTATATCATTAAAGAGGGGCTTGGATGTGATAAATCTGTTATCAGTGCACTTATTCATATGTATGGTAAATGCGCAAGTGCTTTGGATATGTCGAAAGTGTTTGATGAAATGGATCAGACTGAAGTAGGTGTTTGCAATGCATATGTCACAGGTTTAGCACGAAATGGTCTTGCTGAGGATGCACTGAGTATATTTCGGAGGATTAAAGACCAGGGAATGGAACTAAATGTCATCTCTTGGACATCGATGGTTGCTTGTTGCTCTCAGAATGGGAAAGATGTCGAGGCTCTTGTTCTTATAAGAGAAATGCAGGATCACGGGGTGGTACCCAATTCCGTGACGATTCCTTGCATGTTGCCAGCATGTGGAAACATTGCAGCCCTGATGCATGGAAAGGCTGCTCATTGCTTTTCATTGAGAAAAGGAATAAACGATGATGTTTATGTGGGCAGTTCGGTTATTGATATGTACGCAAAATGTGGTAAGATCAAAGCTGCTCGCCGTTGTTTTGACGGGATGCCTTACAAGAACTTGGTTTCGTGGAATGCAATATTAGGTGGCTATGCAATGCATGGTAAGTGTAAAGAAGCATTGGAAATCTTCCATTTGCTGCTAAAAAGCGGACAGAAGCCTGACCATGTCAGTTTTACATGCATTTTATCTGCATTTAGTCAGAGTGGCCAAACAAAGGAAGCGTGGGAGTATTTCAATAGCATGACTCAAGACTACGGTGTTGAAGCAAGAATGGAGCACTATGCCTGCATGGTCTCACTTCTGGGTCGCGTGGGAAAGCTTGATCAGGCTTACTCGTTGATTCAAACAATGCCGTACGAACCTGATAGCTGTATATGGGGAGCTCTGCTAAGTTCATGCAGAACTTACAACAATCTTCATATAGGTGAAATTGCTGCGACGAAACTGTTCGAGTTAGAGCCAGACAATCCTGGCAACTACGTTTTGATTTCTAACATATACGCCTCTAAAAGCATGTGGAACGAAGTAAATAAAGTAAGGAATACAATGGTTAGTCTCCGTTTGAGGAAAAACCCTGGATGCAGTTGGATTGAGGTTAAGAACAAAGTGCATATGCTACTTGCTGGTGACACAACACATCCACAAATGTCGATGATCATTGAAAAGCTTACAGAATTAGCTGTGGAAATGAAGAAAGCGGGCCACCTTCCTATTACCAAGTTTGTGTTGCAAGATGTCGAGGAGCAGGATAAGGAGCAAATGTTATGCGGGCACAGTGAGAAACTGGCAGTAGTCTTTGGACTTCTTAATACTCCCCAAGGATCATCATTACGAGTGATAAAGAACCTGAGAATATGCGGCGATTGCCATATGTTCATGAAATTTATCTCGAATTTCGAAAGGAGAGAAATCCTAGTAAGAGACACTAACCGTTTTCACCATTTTGAAAATGGAGTTTGCTCTTGCGAAGATCATTGGTGAGTGAGGTCTGCAACAAAATAGGACGGACACAGAAACTCTCTCCTGGAAAATTCACAACACCGAATTAACTTTCAAATCGGAACAAGATGATGAACATTGAGGAACTGGCCTTTCTCCCACAATTTCGGGGTCTTTTGTCAAACTGTCAAGGTATGCGAATTTTCGGATCACATCACTAATGATGTAGTCAACTGCTCGTGCTCAGGCTTGGGGTGTTGCCACTTGCCAGATCTCTATCCCATGTAGTTATGTTATGTCTAGTCAATACAAGTTACAGATATACTAACGGTAATTTGACAGGTGGGTACTCAATCTTGATGGTGAGAGGAGTTTTAATGTCTCCATAGATTATCTTAATGACTTGAGGGGTTTTACTATAGTTCCCGCTGTTATTGACTTGGCAGTTGGGGCTGTACATTGCCAAGAGGCTGGAAAGAATTCATCAAATTATATATGTCAGAAGAGAAGCCAGTGCGTGGATGTCCCAAATGGCCCAGGGTATCGCTACAAATATGCGGCTGGATACCAGGGAAATCCTTATCTCGCTAGTGGTTGCCAAGGTAATGCCTGTATCAGATCAAGCTAGCAAAGTGCAAATAAATTTGTATTCTTAAGTTTTGAAATTGTCACCTCACATACACTTTGCAGATATGAATGAGTGACTTGATGAAACATTGAAGCAGTGTTTAAATCCAAAGCGATGTGTTACCACCGAAGGAATTTATTCTTTTGCTCATGTTCTGCTGGGTATAAAGGAGGTGGCAAAAAAAGGTGGAACTGGATGCTGGCCTGATAGATCTTTGCTGATCAACATAATAATTGGTAAGCACAGTTTTTTTTAATTAAAATCGGCTTTTATGACAAAAATAAAGTAAATATAGTTTTTGTGTGTTTATTTGGGAAACTTTAGAGAAACATCCGAACTGTTTAGCAATATTTCTGGTTCACTCTTGGCACGAAGAACTGGTCTAATATGACTCATATATATTCGGTTCATCGGCCATACTTCCATATCATTGCTTATTAGCCGACTGTTCAATGCACATAGTCGGTTGAACAATCTGAATATCTGATATTTGGAATATGGACTCCCGGTATTTCTTACATACTTTTAGGATCTTGCTTGATGGAAGTTTATCTTGTTAGTGAAACGGCTGATTCAGATTTTCTGGCTTGCAAAGGAGCTAGTTTTGGTGGAAAGGCCGTTTTCTTCCTGCTTTGCTGTGTTGGTTACTGGTTATAGAAGGTGTTGAGAAAAAATTAGCAATTAAAAAAAACAGTTTTTATTTAAAAGAAAATGGTGGTCTCTTTCTGCGACAACAGACTAGATAACCAAGGTATTCATGTCAGATGAATTAGAGAAGGCAACTGACAATTTCGTTTCAAGTCGAGGTCTCGGCTAGGGAGGTCGGGGAACAGAGTATAAAGGAATGCTAACTATTGGGATGATTGTAATTGTTGAGAAATCTAATGTAGTAGATGGAAGTCAGCCAGAGCCATTCGTCATCGAGGTTGTCTTTCTCAAATCAATCATCGGAAATCGGAATGTGGTTCGATTACTCGGATGCTGCCTGGAAACCAAGGTCCGCTATTGATTTGTGAACATATCCCCGATGGGAGCCTCTCTCAATTCATCATTATGAGGATGATGAATTTTGTGTCATGGCGTGCAGCGGCTACAGATTGCCACATAAACTGCAGGAGCTCTTGCTTACCTGTATTCAGCTACATCCATATATCATAGGGACAATAAATCCCGAAACATACTTCTAGATGGAAAGTAAAGAGCAAAAGTGTGCGATTTTGGGACGTCAAGGACTATCTTTACCGGCCAAACTCACTTGACAGCCGTCTGGGGCATATTCAGGTACCTAGACCCCGAGTGTGTCCAGACGAGCCAGTTCTTTATAAAGAGTGATGTACAGCTTCTCATTTGTCCTGGTTGAACTTTTAACCTCTGAAAAGCAATTTCTTCAGACATGTCACTAGAGGAGCACAGTTTGGCCACATTTTTTCCTTAGATCATTTAAGGAAGGCCGTTTGGTCGACCTTGTTGACCCGTTGGTAAAACAAGATTACAAAAAGGCACGCAAGAGAAAATCATGGCAGGGCCCACATTGCGAAACAATGTCATAGAAGGTTGGTTGAGCTTGAGAGCATTGAACAACATTAAACAACAACACATAGGCGTTGACCGGTGGTGGTCTGGTGGAGTTCCGGCGATGGTCCGGTGAAGTTCCCGCAGGGTCCGGCAGTGGTCCCGCGAGTTCCGGCATGGTCTGGAAGGTTCCGGCGGTGGTCCGGTGGAGTTCCGGGAGGTTCCGGCGGTGTTTGCCAGGTTTCGGCGGTGGTCCGACGGATTTCTGGCAGGGTTCGGCGGTAGTCCGACAGATTTTCGGCGGATTTTTGGCGATGGTCCAGTGTTTACCGTTGACCGGGTGGAGAAGAGGGCACTAAAGGGTGCCCTTACCCTTTTGATATCCGCTCATTTAATACTCTTACCCTTTTATACCCTTACCAGCTATTTCCCTCTCCCCACCTACCCACTTCCTACCCTATCCTTACCATACCCGCCCACCCTTTTTGACACATCTACCGAAAGCCTTCACCCAACCCATCAGGACGGCACCGACACCGTCACCCACCCCTCCCCTTCGCCCAACCAAACACCTTTCTTCACCCAACCACTCCTCGTTGCCACCGGCAACAGCCCCTCCTTGTCCAGCACCAGACCGGCAACAGCCTTGCAACTCTTAGCTCTGGTTTCCTCGGGAGCGCTTTATAGTACCATAATAGTCAATTGCAAGAGTCAATTCAAAAACCACGCGTAACTATTCAACGCCCTGAACGTTGGGCTCCTTGGAAGGACGAGTGCATCAAGGACGCAAAGTTCACAAAAATGTTTTGTCTATGTTGTGAGGATTTCAGCTGGCTTATAGGCCAACTAAAACCACAACTGCAGCTAGACAGGTTAGGCAGGGGCAATCCTCTGTCTGTCGACCACCAGGTTGGAGTTGGCCTCTATCGGTTATACCATGGATGCAGCTACACTGTGATCGAGCACCTACTCAAGATCAGAAAATGGACATCTATTATTGCAACGATGAAGTTTGCCAATGTCGTGTGCACAGTATTTGCAAGGCGTTCCATAGGGTATGCTCATTCCCCTTCTTTTATTGTGTCATGAACATTGATCCATTTCACTTTTTTACATCTGAGAAATTAGTATTAAATTCTTCAGTTGCGTCCTTACCGATACTAAACATAGTTATACCAACCCTAGCCTTGGACATGATTAGTATGGATTCTTCAATGATGCTTGGCATCGCAATATTCCACCGGTTGAAATCAATGGAAACAGTTATATTCAACCTGATTTTCAGGTACACGAAATTGGACAACGACGAACCCTGAAATTTAATTGAGCAATCATTCTTCCTCAAACGCGGGATACCGGGGGTTGTTGGTGCAATCAATGGAACACGCATACCAATAAAAAAGCCGCCCCGTGACCGTTGAAATGTATTTATTAACCGCAAAGGCTGAGGAAGGCAACTTCAGAAACATAATTTGCAATGACTACACGGTAGCGCTAATTAAAAACTTACTGCAAATCTATGTAGGTTTACGGTGGATTACCCGGCTCAGTGCACGACAACCGCCTATTTCGACTCTCAAACCTTGGGCTAGCTTGTCCAAAGCTCTCCCTATCATTCCTCCCGACACCTACCTCATTGGCGATTCAGGATATCCCGTCAGCAAGTGGTTCCTGACGTTGTACTTCTGTGCAACGACTGCAATGAAGGCGCAGTTCAATTTCTATCACTCCTCAACCAGGTGTATTTATTTTTGAAGTGGTTCATGCTTGGTTTTATGCTCATGATTTCGTACTTACTTGCTTGTTTATTTATTTTGTTGAAGAATGATTGTCGAGCAGGTTTTTGGACGTTTAAAGAATCGATTTTGCACACTCCTTAGCCCACAAGCAGCGTTGCCTAAAAATGCCCGTCAAACCACGTTTTGTTGCCTTTGCACAATCTGTTGAACAAGCACAACTTGAGTTTGTATCTGCAAAGTTGGGAAGAAAAGACAGAAGAGGAGTAAGAATTTAACGAGATCCCAACCGAAAGTCAAAATCTTACCCAGATGAATTTCTAAACAACATGAGGGTCGGACAGGCAAAAATGAAACAGATTCGAGAAGAGATAGCCAAACGTTTGTTTTGTACCAGTAACTGCGAAAGTCTGTACTTGTATGTTAGAGATTAGTGTAACAAGATTTTTTTGGTACCAGTAACTGGGAAAGTCTCTACTTTTTTTGTACCAGAAATGGAGCAGATTCGGACTGGAATATGACATTTATAGATTACAAGACATGAGTTCCTACATTTTCATAGCTTAGACCCTACCAATGCATTACATCGCTGCGCTTGTTCATCAGTCATTTCAAGAGCCAAGGATGTTGTTAGGCTATTTCGCTTGGCTGTTGAACTGGGACATGTTCATGCCTGACATCTTGGCAAGCATTGCCATCATTATTACGTTCATCATTTGTGTGCTTTTTCTCTCATGCGCACGGTCTTTCCTGTCATCTTCACGCTCCTTTTTGCATCGCGCTTCTTGTTCCTCACGTCGCGCCTCTCTTTCCTAACGGGTCTTTTCCCGTTGTTTTTCCAGTTTCATGCTCCACTTCTCCATGTTCTCCTGGGATTTTACCTGCATTCTCATCAATGCAGTCAGGCCTTCATCAACCCCAGTTTCCTTGTCCTTTCCCTTCTTCCGGACAAATTTCTTGTCGAGAGTCGGGGGCGTGTGAGTGCCCTGCCACCGGCTCCAACTTAAAGGGGTGAGCTCGCCATCGTCGTTGTCGGAATCAGACAACTGGAACGGGCTGTCCCTATCAGACATGTATGGTGACTGGGGCATTGGAGAGGTCATGCATGTCAGAGATATCTGACCCTCTGACTGCATTCATTGCATCATTGTCCTTATGAAGCCCCTAAATTGCGTCGTGCACCTGTATCAAATTAGGCATAAGGTTAACCATTCGAAGAAATGCCACAAAAATGCAACTTGTACATACCGACTGCGACATATTGTATTTTGCTAACTTGTCGAGCATGCCGCCACCACCAGTTTCCGCACAGATGTCATAGACCGTCCGTCAGGAATTGTCTGTAGCATAAAATGAATGAAGTATAATGAGAACAAAAGCAAAAAATTGAATGGGTAAAGATTGCAAGCTTACCTTGTATGTGGTGCAGATCGCTTTATAGCGCCTCTCGAGGGCGTCGAATGGTAGCTCTTTCAAAGTCTCGAACGCCTCCTTCCGAGCAGCGTTCTCCTTGAAAAATTTGGCCCAAGAGACGAAACCGGGGTTGGCCTCCCACTGCGTCATGCTCGTCTTTCAGCTGAGCAACAAGCTCAAGTTCTTCTGTTGCTCTTGTTGTCCATGTGAAGTGTAGAGCCTTGTCCACCTTCGTTCTCTGGGAAAGCTGCTGACACACGACCTTTTCTGCTTGCTTCCGTCTTGTCTCCTCCTCCACCTTTCTCTCTGGCAATACGCTTCGCGTCCCGCTTGGCTTTTTCCTCTGCTACCTCCTCTGTCGTGCGCCTTTTCCACTTTGTTATAGACGCGCTTGCATTGTTGGTGTACGACGACACGGGTGCTTGGCGGAGTGGAGAATTGGTGCGAGACGATATTGACGGAATTGGCGGAGTAGAAAAATGCAGGTTTCGTTGGCTTAGGGTTTGGATTGGGGGAATTGGCGGAATGACTAGGGTTTAGAATTGCTTCGTGGGTTCTGCGCTTGGTTTATAAACAGAAATTTTTTTGAGAATGGTTTTGAAAACCATTTAAAATTGTTATTAAGGAAGAATTGATTCAAAAGTGTAACTCAAAACCCTTTCAAAACTATTCTCAAAACTTTTTCAAATCTTATTTATAAACAAAATAATATGGCTCATCTCTCTATTAGTGCAGTTAATAAGTCCCTACAACAGCAGCCCAAGTGATGATTCATCGGATATCAGGCTTCCCACGGCGGTGCGTCTCGCGGATAGCGGCATTAGCACTGCAGATTTCTAGTCAGAAGTGCATCCGTTAATATTATAACCCACAGGGAAGGGGCACTGTATAAACACTTGTATGACTCTTTTTTTTTTGTATAACACAAAACACTTGTATGACTCATGTATCATGTATTGCATTTCAAGCTTGAAATTCAGTTGGACTCGTCAGTCTGGAATATATCAACATATGCCGTTGGTAGATTTTTTTGGCTTGCCATTAAGAATAAAACTAGATAACTAAACCAGGCGCAGGACCCAATGGAGGGGGAGAATATTTTCTATGCCGAGAGTAGGGGTGGCAGCGGGGCAGGTCGGAGCCAAATTGCGGAGAATACTGCGCGGGTCGGACCTGGCCTGACCTGCCCTGCGCTCGGGGCAAAATTACTCTGCCCTGCCCCGCGCCGACCCGCAGCCGACCTGCCCTGCCCCGCGATTAATTAGGGTTAATTAGGATTAATTATAGTTAATTAGAGTTAATTATGGTTAATTAGGGACTAATTAGAGGTTAATTAGGATTAATTAGGGTTAATTAGGGGGTTAATTATGGGTTAATTGCGGGGCGGGGCAGGGCAGGGCGGGACAGTGCAGTTCAAATATTTTCCAACCTGCCCTGTTCCATTTGGCTTGCAGGGCGGGCGGCGCGGGGCAGCCACCCCTACAATCAAGCATTGATGTCCAAAATGACTTCTTTTTGGCTCATAGAGTTGATAAGACGGTTTCTTATTACTATGCCATCCAATATGGACTATGATGGCTGAACTCATGCCCTACCATAGTCGACGTATAATAAAGAGAATTTGATGCTTTACATTAAGTAAGAATGAGCAGCAGAGTCAATAAGTCAGTATACATATATACCCTTCCGAATGTATACTAGTGATCACAGACAAGAGTGCCTACAGAACGCTAACTTATATATACGAGATAATTAACACTGGTAAAGATATATACAGAAGCAATGGTAGAACTGGTAAGGTGTCTTCAACATGTTACATAAATAAAACGGATAAGAATTCACAGTTCACCGGTGCCATCATCTTCCGTATTGTCATTATCCTGGAGCATATCCATAAGCATATTTA
>JAWWMW010001813.1:21842-32840 GCA_035048345.1 Echeveria elegans | reverse complement strand
GAAACTGAAGGATATCACTGAGGCTCGTGTCCCATCAAGTAACAGAAACCCATGATATTTACCTTTTTATTCCAGATTGTCCATGCACGACTGATTACAGAATTTACATGTCCCAAACAAAGCTGAGCAAATCAAATCTATCGGGAATTGTTACGAACAAACTGACAATTACATTGACACATCAAAACAAAACTGAAATGAACCATTCAGAAGTACAGAACCATCATTTTATTTTTTGTAAAATGTGTGAATTCATTAAACAAAAAGGATAAACCCAGCAAACTCATCTGGAAACTCAGCATAAACAGACCATCTCAAATTGACTCTGAACCTTTTTTAAAGAGCATGTCCATAACAGCACACACACCAATGATGAATGCGTGTGAATAAATAAATAAATAAATAAATGCAAATGCATACGTATGTATGAATGCGTGCTTACATGGATGAATGTGTGCATGATTATGTATGAATGAAAAGAATACATGAGCAACAGATGAATGCGAGAGTCAGAGAATGATTATGAATGAAGGCGATAGTAAAAAATAATTTAACGAAGAAGTGAGCAGTTATGAAGCCCCCCTACCAAGTAGAGTTTACGTTGGTGTTAGGCTAGGCCCAGCAAGAAGACTAATCCATTGCAGAAATACAGTACATGATCAACATAAAGGTAAACTCATTTGAGCAAGTTAACTCAACAAACAAGATTGTTTGTATCTGGAGATGAAAGAAAAAAAATCATTAACATATGCGGGATTAGTTAGTATCAGCTATTGTCGGAATTAAACAGAAACTTACCAACTGCATTTGTCCATGAACCACAATCTATTTAAAACTCTGCATTACGCATACCCAGCCAACAGATTACTCAAATGGATCTTAAATCAAGGTACTTGAATTTCCTCAGGCCATATCAACAAACACACTTGAATTCATGCAGAAGTTGAAATGTATTTACGGCTAAAAATCCCAGACTTCCAAAAATTCAACACCTTGTGTCATTCCCACAAAATTTCAAAGAATCCTTGATTAGAATAACAAAAGAAAAACAGTAAAAGGAAAGGATGAGAGAAGGAATTTAAAGAGATTCAAATCCTAATCCTCCTCAGTTTTCCCCAATCTCTGCAATCTTGTGCCCAAGACCCCATTTGACAGAACCCATAGTACCTGAGAAGAAGTTTTAAAAACTTGAAAAAGGAACATAATAAAAATGAGAGATGCAAACCCTAATTCTTCCCAGACTTCCAAAAATCCAACACCTTGTGCCATTACCACAAATTCAAAGAATCCTGAATTAGAACAACAACAAAAAAACAGTAAAAGGAAAGAATGAGAGAAGGAAACTAAAGAGAATCAAACCCAAATCCTCCTCAGTTTTCCCTAATCTCTGCAATCTTGTGCCCATGACCCCAATTGACAGAACCCATAGTACCTGAGAAGAAGATTTAAAAACTTGAAAAGGGGAACAGAAGAAAAGTGAGAGATGCAAACCCTAATTCTTCCCAGACTTCCAAAAATCCAACATCTTGTGTCATTACCACAAATTCAAAGAATCCTGAATTAAAACAACAACAAAAAAACAGTAAAAGGAAAGGATGAGAGAAGGAAACTAAAGAGATTCAAACCATAATCCTCCTCTGTTTTCCCCATTCTCGGCAATCACGTGCCCAAGCTTAGCCCTTTGTTGACAGAACCCATAGTACCCTGTATTGAATGAGAAGGGGATTTAAAAACTTGAAAAAAGAAACAGAAGATAAGTGAGAGATGCAAAACCTTATTTCTTGCCAGACTTCCAAAAATCCAACACCTTGTACCATTACCAGAAATTCAAAGAATCCTGAATTAAAACAACAACAAAAAACAGTAAAAAGAAAGGATGAGAGAAGGAAACTAAAGAGATTCAAACCCTAATCCTCCTCTGTTTTCCCCAATCATGTGCCCAAGCCCTTAGTTGACAGAACCCATAGTACCCTGAATTGAATGAGAAAGGGATTTAAAAACTTGAAAAAGGGAACAGAAGAAAAGAAAGAGATGCAAACCCTAATTCTTCCCGGACTTCCAAAAATCCAACACCTTGTGCCATTACCACAAATTCACATAATCCTGTATGAGAACAACAAAAGAAAAACAGTAAAAGGAAAGGATGATAGAAGGAACCTAAAGAGATATGCAAACCCTAATTCTGCTTTTTGATGTACCACTCGGTAGTTTATATATAAACCGCTACAAAAATTAGCCGTTGGAAGTTGCGGAAATTCTACGCAGTTAGTTTCTAAATTTATTTTGCTTAAGAAAGAAGCAACTACGCTTTATTTCCTAAAATCAACTGCGTGAGTATCAAGCTGCGTACCTTTAAAGCGACCGCGTTTTATACGCGATAGAATTACTCCCCAAGACGGACGACGCGCTCAGACGATTGCCTTACGTCGATCGATTGGAGCCCTAATTCCATTGACATTGACGCTTTCGTTGACTTTCGAAGAAAGATGAAGGATGCGTCTGTACAAAGTGATGTCGTTTGGTTGAAGCTTATTGGGCTCATTTCTTTCTAACATCCCAATAAGGCCGATTCTAAACTATTATTATCCACGGCCCTTTAAAACACCACAGATATAATAATCCAAGCGAATCTGATGAAAATCCAAACACACCATATCAAGGGCAGCTCTAATCATCAGCAGCACCTACAATTAACTGTAGCATGGTTCATGCTCTCATAGTAAAGATTCAGCTGTATTAAAATTTCCTCATATGCTAAAAAGCTTATATCATACTGATAACCCTTGTAGACCTTCTCCTTTACTAACAATGCGAACACAGACTCAGTAGTTACTTGACCAGTATGCTTCATTATCAACTTTCTTCATGCCACTGCTCTCCTTTTTCGAATCTTGATCAACCTCGAATGTGGCTCCACATACATTACCAGTGGCCACATAACATATATGGAGAGTAGTTGAGATGAATATCAACTGGGACTGAGTTACTCTATTTCTCCATAGTCAAAGGATCAAATTCTGCACTGTCCATATAAAAAAATTCTCCTCTGAATTTAACTTGGACTTGAACCCAAGCAAAATATGGCCAGCTCCACCCCTGATTACCCTGACTGTCCACTCTAGGCACCGGCTTCAACTCTTTGGACGGGTGCTCAAAGCTCCTCAAACCACCGGAAGACGATTGTATCTTTCCTGAAAACATTTTACATATACCCTTTCTTTGCCAAACACGTGTAAAATGTATTCCAAATTCATATCGAAAAAAGCTGGACTTCTTTCCATAAGAAATAATAAGAAGGTTTTAAAAAAGAAAAAGAAAAATAGCTTAAGGAAAATAAATCAGCATCTTGAAAGTTCCGGGACTAAATTAGAAATTCGAATAATAGAACGCGATGTGATGTCGTGGAGATTGAAATTAGAATTAGGGTTTGTTTGTTTGTTTGTTTGAGGAGGTGGAGGTTGTGTAACCAAACACTTCCGCCAGACTCAGCCTCCTTATTCCGGATTAGTCATACACTCATCGCCATTACCAAATTGAATTTCCGCGCCAAACCGCAACTGCTCCACTTCGAATCAATCCATTTCCTCAGGTACCCTTTCCTCAAGCGAATTCATTTGAGCTTAGATTATTTGTGTTTGAACCTTACAATTACCTTGCCATGAACATGATGAATAAATATTCTCTTAATTTAGTAGTACAATAGTTTCATATCGCGAGAGGAGCGATGGGTAGCCAGAGCCACAATCTTTTGAAGAATGATAGGTCAAGGACATATTGGACGCCGACAATGGAACGATATTTCATTGATCTTATGCTTGATCATATGCATAAAGGGAACAGAAGTGGACATACCTTTAATAAGCAAGCTTGGACTGAGATGCTCGCTGTCTTCAACGCACACTTTGAGTCTCAGTATGATAAAGATATTTTGAAAACTCGCTATACTAATTTATGGAAGCAGTTCAATGATGTGAAGAAACTGTTGGGGCAGAATGGTTTTTCTTGGGATGAGACTCGTCAGATGGTTGTCGCTGATGACTTTACATGGGATGCTTACATTAAGGTCATCTGACCTGCACACTCAACTCCCCCATTTTTGGAATTTACTTTCAATAATTTTATCATTTAACAATGAGGTCGAACATGCAGACGCACCCAGATGCACGCTCCTACAGGACTAAGGCAGTGTTGAACTTCAACGATTTGTGCTTGATTTATGGATATGCATCCGCTGATGGTAGGTATAGCCTGTCAAGCCATGATGTCGATATTGCTGACGAAGCTACTGGATCAAATATGGGTATGCTCGACCTCCATTTTTACATAAATGTTTGTATAGAATTGGGATACTCGTGTGTGTTCATATCAGATGCAGCAAAGTGCATCTTACCGCCAAAGCTTTAAGCATAAGTTTTATTATCTTCTAAAAATTATAATCCCTAAATAAACGGGTTCTGCTGGTATCCCATGGTCATAGATTATATTAAGAATAATAATTAATCGCTGCATTTCGCTATTGGCAGCATGGGATACGAATCCTAGTCGTGTATCAAGTGAACTATAACTGATTGCTAATTTGCTTTTTTCGGTTAATATGTTTTGGCTAAGCCGAGGGAGTGGCTAGTGTGCCCCCTTGTAGCAATGAGCGTACTAGAACAGACTGGACACCAGAAATGGACCACTTCTTCATCAAACTTTTGTTTGATCATGCTGGAAGAGGCAATAAGGTCGATAATACGTTTAAGAAGCAAGCTTGGACTGATATGCTTGCTTTGTTTAATTCGAAGTTTGGCCCTCAACATAGCAAGAGGGTACTGAGGCATCGCTACAAGAAATTGTGTAAGTACTTCAGTGACGCAAGTGTTATACTGCAGCAAGCTGGGTTTTTTTGGAATGAAGAGCGGCAGATGATTACTGCTGCTGCTGATTTTTGGGATGCATTTATCAAGGTATGTTGGGATCCTCTTTTGATATCATCTTTAAAATATGTTTCTGAGAGCTGACTTGATACATCTCTAGGCACACCCCTTTGCTCGATCATATAGGACAAAGACACTGCCAAATTTCAAGGATTTATCTTTAATTTTTGGGAACTTGACCAGTGTCGAAAATTATAGTGATTCACTACAGGAGGAGGTAAACGATGATATCTCTGGGAAAAATGGTAAGTAGCTGCAGTAGGCCTATAAACGTCTAAAATCTGTACGCATCTAGTAAAAATATATCCATTACTTACATGTGCTCGTCTCTTTGTCATTTAATGGAGGTGAAGAAGGTCAAGCACATAGCATCGCGGAGCGTTCGAGGACATATTGGACACCTCCAATGGACCGCTATCTTATTGACCTGTTGCTTGAACAAGTTCATAAAGGGAATAAATTGGGGCTAACATTCATAAGCAAGGCTTGGACTGACATGATTACATCATTTAATGCAAGATTCAGTACTAGTCATGACAAGGATGTGTTGAAAAACCGCTTTAAACATTTTAAAAGGCAATTCAATGAGATTAAAGTACTTCTTGAACAAGATGGATTCTCTTGGGATGAGACACGAGAAATGGTGGTTGCTGAAGATGACATTTGGGATGTATACACTAAGGTAAGCTGTTTTAATTTTGGAATTCTGTTATATTTCCCCGGCATGGTGATCCAGCTGTTTTTTATTTGTTTGTTGATACAGGAACATCCTGATGCTCGGGCCTATAGAGTTAAAACAATTCCGGGTTTTCGCAAGCTATCTATTATTTTTGGTCAAGATAATTTCAGCGGAGCGTACAATCGCTTGGCCAGCAATTTAGACTCCCATTCATTTTCGTATCAGATTACTGGTAATTTTTTATTCTTCCATGATTTAAATTGTACATTCTTCTCTTTACCACTTCAGGATTACTTGTGCTCCTTTGAAGCTTTATCACCTTATGGAGGTGTAAGCATTGACACGTACCAAATCTGTTCATGCATATTTGCTTGATGGTTAAATTGAATATTTAAAATCAGTATTTCATGTAATTGTTATATATTCACAGGTGAGGAAAAGAATGACCATTATTTACGGAATGAAGTACCTGGTATGAATTGGACAGAGGAAATGGAAAGTTATTTCATAAGCCTTCTGATGGAGCAACTGCATGTAGGAAACCACGAAAATATCTATAATGGAGCCACATGGACCACCATGGCACTATTACTAAATCAGAGATTCGGGCTAAACGCTGATAGTAATGAGCTGGAGTCTCGTTATGCCTTATTGATGAAACAACATAATGAAATAACTCAGATCCTCAACCATGGTGGATTCGCATGGGATGAGACTCAGAATGTGATTATTGCTGAAAATAGTGTGTGGGATGATTATATTAAGGTAATTTTTTTAAATACGAAGAGATGCGTACTAAAGTTGAGGATATTGTGTTAGTCACTAGATGAAATGTTCACCCTTTCACTCTATGGTAAGATATGCTGGAGGAGCGCTTAAAAACCGATTAAGCAGTGCAGTTCTGTGGTTATGTTATTTTGCAGGAGAATCCGAATGTGATTATGTATCGAGATTGTATCCTAGGAAACTATCCATCTCTTTGCTTAATTTTTGGGAGTGGAAATTCATACGAGGAAGGATTCAACTTTAGCAATCTGGAAATCGAAATTGATGACAATGCTCTTGATCCTGACATAGACGGAATATGTGGTATTCCTGAGCAAAGGGATGATAATGCGTACAAGAAAAGATCAGCTTCAGTGCTTCCGCGCAAAGCAAGTCCTAGAAAGGCACGAAGAGTTATGAAAGACACCAATGACGGGACTATTGAGGCGGATACACCCATAACCATGAACATGCAGCAGCATCACCTACCGATAGAGAGTGCAATTAATGCATTGCAATCTATACCTGAGATTGATGAAGAGCTTTTATTGGATGCTTGTGACTTAATGGAAGATGAAAGAAAAGCCAAAACATTCTTAGCCTTGGATGCTAATCTGCGGAAAAAGTGGCTACTCAGGAAGCTCCGGCCATCTTCATCTTAAAAGTAGCAGTCAGTTCAAAAATATATGAATATTTGGTGTAAGCTATGTGAAATGTGTAGCAATAACAAGGCTCCATTTGCAATGTGAAACTATATCGAGACAAGTGTCAAACCCGCCGTGACGACGAGAATTTTCTCCATGTTTTAATTCAATTTTAATAAAGATTTCCAATGTTTCTCTCAATAATTTTATTCTTGTAATTGAAATTTTTGAATGATATATATTTCTAATTTTTTGAATATTATATTATTTTTAATTTTGTGACAATCCGTCATCCGAATGAGAAATCTATATGTAAAAAAATTGGTCAAATACTCGGTCCAATACAATTAAGTATACGGTCATATATATTTAAATAAAGTCATATACAAACAAATACGGACAAATACAGCCAAATACGAAATAATAGAAACAAATACGTGTGGAAGGTGTGTGGTGTAAATAAAAGTATGAGGATGAATATTTTTGTCAAATGAAGTTTTGTTTTTATTTTTATTTTGTTTTATTATCATATAGCGATGAAAATCAGAGTTTTAACGATGAAAAATTGTCCTATCTGTTTATGTGTTGACGAAATTATCCTATTATCAGAGTAGATAAGGAATGATATGAGACACATGTAGAATAAGTTTTGATTGCACGTTAGTTATAAGTAGTTATCATTTGAGTCAGAAATTATGATTAATTTAATTAAATACCTGAAAACTGAAATTTATTGAAGAAAACGACGCCGTTGAGTTCAAACCGGTTTCGAGTCAAGCCGCAACAGCCGTTGACTGACATTCACTGACTACTACTACTTCCCTCCCTCGCACTTTGGACTTCATCTCTGCCTCGCCTCCACCGATGGCGGCGCCGGGGATGAAAATCGTCTTCGGACTTCTCACATTCGTTACCCTCGGTATGATCATAGGTATTTTACCAACTCACTCACTGCCTTGCTCCTCGCACGAATTCGTACACGCAATCTCTCATTTTCTCACCGACTGCGTTTACTGATTCCGATTTGCTTTAAGTTTTCTGATGAGTTCAATTGATCTGCTTCAATTGTCTGTTGTGTTTTTTTGTTGACTATGGATGACCTAAGGATGAGATGAGATGATATGATGTTGCTTTAGAAGGTTTTAGTGTTGGTTACGGTTTAAGATCTTCTTTGCAGTGGATGTCATTTTAGATTGTTTTGCATTAACATTTTAGATGTAGGGCGACAGTGATGTAACTCGCGATTACAGTGGAGTTGTGTTTGGGTATTTGTGGAGGAAATATTAAATGTACAACATTAGGGATGGATGTAAACAGAAAAAGGTGTGTATGTGTTGTTGATAGGCTAGTTGGTGTGCTGTCACAGATGAATTTCACATGATTTTCTTATTTTCCTTTCTAGCATAATGAATTGAGTTTTCATCTTTTTCGTGCTTGGAATCCTTGAACACATAAACGTATTTGATTGACTATTAAGTTTACATACCATGCACATTTTGGCATCAGGCATTTTTTAGAAAGTTGGAGGATTCAATCCGTAGGTGTATCTGTGAAATCACTCACCATCTGCAAAGATGGATGTTATTTTCTTAATACATGACTAAGTATTTTGGAAGACTGTTTTTAATTGGATGATATGTCTATGGCCCAAACATGCGTAAACTGATTTATATATGAAGTTACCAAGTTCTTAATCCTTAAAATTTATCTTTTTCATCTGTATTTTCCATTTCAGTCACTTCAATAAAAAATTGTCAGATTGTTCCTTTGTAGATTATGGTGATCAACTATGTCGTGACAATTTCTGTTGCTGTAAGGTTGCTCAAATAAGACAGTATAGTTGCCTTTTCAATGTTTTCGCCATTCAGTAAAAAATGAAGTTGGAAATGCGACTGGTTCTCTACTGTCTTATACAAATATATATATATTTTTTACTTTACTTTTTCTGAAAACTTTCCTACAGGGAATGACTTTCTATTTGACCCTATGAAGATTCAATTCAGTCAGACTCATGACCCTCTTCAGCTTTCTAGAGGTTAGCGAAATACTTTTTTAGTTTTTTGAACTCACTTTAATTGTTAGTTTAAGCATTTATTGAAGCACTAAAAAGAGACATCTTAACAAGAGTGTGGGACTCGCTACAAAATATTCATAGCTACTTATTCGGTAACTTGCCAATAGTTAGTCAGTGAGGTTGAAGCCTGCTACCGTCAAAAGAATGTCTTTGATGAGATTAGTGCCAAAACCAACAACAAAAATCCTTAGATTGAAACTTCTTGAGTGTAAGATGCAGGCTTCCCGGTTTCTCGAGCGCAGTGAACGCACAGTTCTAGATCCAGCTCTTTTATGCATGCATTTTTCCATCTCCCTCCCAAAACTTTACATTTCCTCGCTGCAGCCTGTCATACTACTGTAGAGTCTTCTAATGCAGGGTGTATCATGAAATACAAACCTCTTATGATTGCATTTCAACTAATGAACATAACCTGGAAAACTGACTTCATACCAGGGGATTAGTTTGTCACGTGTTTGTAGGCATAGCATAGATGATGGGACTTGGTCGGAACCAATCACTCGTGATGGTATCGTTGTTTTCTGTAGGCTGCTTGTGGCACAGTCTCCCTTCCTCAACAAGAACAGTTGCTGTCTAAAGTCTATTGTGATCTGAAGACATACTTAGCGCTGTCTTTCTTTTAATGTTGTTGGACATTAGTGATATCTCGACTCTTTGGTTCTTGCACCCTTTCTTAGTGTTATTCTAGCGACCTACTTACATACCTGTTTCTGACGCACTTGACAATGTATCCTGTTTTAAATCCATTTTTTAATTTTGACTTAAATTTTACATAATCGCATGGATATCTTGCAGGCACACTGTAAATGTTAACCGTCATTAGTATTCACACTGCGTTTTTTTTTTGTTTAGCAACTTGATCAAGGATTCTCTTCCTGGGGTAATGATAAAGACGCCCAGATTCTGTGCCTTGGATATGTAAGTTTGCAATATATTTTTAACTCTGTATTACATTGGTCCTCAGGCATTACGTCTAAAGTTTATTCCCGTTGCGTTGTTGGATTCACAAAATTTGAAATAATGCTTCAATTCCAGGTCTTTCCAAATATAGGAAGCCTTGGTCGCCCTTGAAAGTGCCCTGTTTTCAACTGCATCCTTATATTGCTTATGAGATAGTTTATTTAATTTCCTTCACAGTATACGCATCTGAGATGATTAACTCTGACACACGGTTCTCCATTGTGTTTTTCAAATTTAGGTTAAACCTGAAGTAATAAGCTGGTCTCCAAAAATTATTGTACTACACAATTTTTTTAGCTCAGAGGTACCAAATTTGTTTAATCTGATAACCAAATGTATTATTTCTAGGCATTTTGTATATTTTTTAATCACACGATAAATGTATGCCCTTCTCACAAACAATATTTCAAATGTAAAAATTTGGAGAAAGTTAAAATGTACTTGTTTTAATGAATGCCTTTTATTTAAGCGAGACCATCAAAAAGCCTTCACATTCAGGCTTCAAAAGTGAAGGACATTCTTTGAATCACTAACCTCTAATGTCAAAACTAATTTTATTATGTAAAAACGTTTGCTCACACCGCGGTTCCGTCGGGACGACGGGCTCACCGCTAGTGTTATATAACTATGTACATTCTTTGAATCACTAACCTCATGTTCTTCTCTTGGCACTGGCTTTACAAAGTTTGTTGGCGAATTTAGACTCATATATATTTTCAAATCACACTGTAACTCTTTCTTCACGATATCAGGAGTTCTCATGCCAGTAATGTTCATGCTACCATAAAGTTTACTTTCTTTTATACTGTCAGCAACATTGTTACGTTATAGCTGGTATGACATTTCAATTTTGTAATAATTATACTTCTCGTTGTTTCAAGGAGTGAAAAGTAGCGTCAGGACAAGCACGGGCATGTTTCTCAGTCATGAAGAGCGGAAGTATCCAATCATACAGGT
>JAWWMW010001813.1:0-21742 GCA_035048345.1 Echeveria elegans | reverse complement strand
GGCTGGGGAACATCAGTTATAAGAGGCAAATAACACTGTTGACGCCAATGCTTCTATTTTAATGGCACCGTATTCAGACTGGCGACATCCATCTTGGGACTTTGGAGGCTGAGGTGTACACCCTCATTTTATTTCCTGGCTCCGCCAGTGCACATAACTAAATTTATACATTTACCAACAACATCTAACTAAATCAATATCACCTAACTAAACCATTCCAATTAAATTAAAAATTAAAAATTAAAAATTAACAGAGAAACAATTCCCGTCGGGACGACGGGAGCACCACTTGTTTAATATTATTATTCATCATCAGTAAGGCTCCTTTGATTACGAAAAAAAGTAAGGAAAAGAAAATTTAAAGAAAAATAATTTTCCATGAGAAAGTTGTAAGGAAAATTTGATCTCATTTTGTCTATTTTTTTCCTTAAAACCAAACACACATTTCATTTTCACTCAAAAATTTTCTTTAATTTTTTCCTTTCCTCTTCTTTTTCTCCGCAACCAAACAGGGCCTAAGAGACTGACAATAACCAGATGGAAAGAAAATGATGAAATGATCAAGAGGTGAATGTGGAAAGATCAAAATCTTATCATAACCCAGATCCCAGTTTAGCTCAACTGAGAAACATCCTATGAAAATCATAGAGATATCCATCCTCAAACAAAGTCCAAGTAAACACCATGTTTGACTCGGTCATGCCTGTATCCCATCCGCCCTCCATAAATTAAAACCATAATGCCTGCAAACTTAAATTCTCACAGCCAGCAACTGTCTACAATTAAGCTAAATGCAATTTGTTTGAAGAAAATAATCGGATTTTTCTGGCATGTCTCCACTAGTGTGATCTTGACGATATAAAAGTCCATTAATCATTATGGTGGACTTCACGCTCGACAATATCAATCAAACTCTACGTCCACATGGCAAGCGTCTAATTCATGCACACACTAGACTGTCCCCCATCTTCTTCCCCAATTAATTCATTGTCACACTTCAGCACCTAAAACCTGGGGTACATCCAGAAGAAATCATCAGGAAGAGAGAGTTGAGCAACAAGAAATATTTGATATTCCAAGCTGTATTATATGGAAACGTTTAGAACAACGTTGGCCTTTCTGTCTCACTAGCCTCATAAATAATGTTGACACTGGACTGACCGCTACAATGAATTAAACAAAAGAGAATGAGAATGCTTTTCATGTGGTTTGTTTCTGGACACGGAACAAGATGAGAAGTTCTGATGCATTCCTACAACGGGTGGTGTGGAGGCTCTTCTACTGTACTGCAATACTGGCTGCCGTCAACAGTAAAGATACCACTTATTTGTGTCCCACAATCCGTTTCTGCCCCGACTTCACACCACTACTAAGTTCTATTTTCTGTCTAAAACAGTTGCCTTTCTTTTTCTACTTCTATCCTTCGAATCAGATTCAGCCTTTTCAGAAGTTTTGATCTCTTTTTTGGAAGGAGTTTTAACAGTCCTGCCTTTGCTTTTGACAGCAGGAGTTGCTTTCCGAGTACTTTTAGTTTTGTTCCGCTCTCTGCTCTTCGACTTTTTTGCAGATTTTGTCAAGCGAGTGTCTTTACCCAACTCAGTTCCTTTCCCTTTAGGATCTTCATGCTTAACATTACGTTTCCCAGCCTCATTGGTTCTTAATTTACCAGATGGCTTTGACACAGCAGCCTTCTGTTTCCTTGCAGACTTTGAGACATTAGCTTTCTGTTTACCAATAGACTTAGATGTATCAGCTACCCGTTTATCAGCAGACTTTGACACATCAGCTTTCTGTTTACTAGCAGACTTTGACACATCTGGTTCTGTTTTAGCAGTGGACTTCAACTTATGAGCTCTCCGCTTACCAGCAGACATTGAAACATCAGCTTTCTGTTTACCAGTTGACTTGGATACATCAGCTCTCCGTTTACCAGCAGACTCTGACACACCAGCTTTCCTTTTTAGAGAAGACAGAGACACACAAATTTTAAGTTTACCAGCAGACTTCGACACATCGGCTCGTCTACCAAGTTTCTTGACGCTTTTCACTTCTGATTTCTCTTCTTCCTTAGAGTTGTCTGCTTTTGCTTTACCTCCCGCCTTACAGCCACCACTAGATTTGCTGTCACTTTTTACAAGACTGTGACGTTTACGACCTGGCTTGTTGGAAGCACTCTTAGCTTTGCTGGAAGGATCCCTGCCCAACCTTGCCATGATAAAAGCAGATTTTTTACAGACAACGATGGTACAACAAAAAAACCAGGCAATCAACTGACATACACATACCTTTTTCTAGAAATGCCTTTGTTCACTTCTTCACCTTTGTGGCGCCTGGTATCCAAATACAACATATGTTTAGTACATCAAAGTTAAGAAGGAAACGACACTGTTCCCAGTCAGCCATGTCTCCAGATGCAAGTAGTGTTATATTCAAAAAATAAAACAAAAATAACTGAATGCAATTCTATGGATAGACAAAGACAGATTTACATCATACTTTCGAGAGGCAGTATCCAGTGTTCCCTCATCAGACTCCTGTACAAGAAAATATAAGAAGGATCCACCATTAAAGATTCAGGAGCGCTGAAAGCAAAGTAAATCACAAACCGTATCTGAGTCCTCATCAGGGTTTATAGTCTCCCAGCGTTGTTTACTAAGAACCAAATGCTCCAGCTCACCATCAGCATACAGAACCTGAGTGCAAGGTAACATATTATCTCAATTTTAGCTCGATGGTTAATCAGAAGTAGGCCACACATTGGGTATAAGGTGATCCCAAAAACAACTGTGGATGGTCATCGTACCTTGTGTTTCTTCATTGCAGAGTCAAAAGATTCAATAACACCTTTGTAGTATCTGAAATTACAAGGAAAACAAAGAACAATCAGTCGTGTCTAACTTTAAAAATAAAACTCGACAAAATAAATACACAAAATAAAAGCACGGAAGGTAAGGAGTAACAACCAGAATCCACAGCATATTTGTTACCTACCAAAACCATTAAAAATGCTTACCTTTTGTCTGCAGGCCACCAGACTTTCACTTTGGAACCCACAAGTTCCTCGCCATAGTCTTCACTTTCCTGCACAATCAAACAGGAAATCAGCGGATCAAAACAACATCTAATAACAAGTTATGGATTCAGTGTCCTCCCATACTTGCATTATCAATTCAGATATACATTAAAAATGAATGTTGCACATACATCCTTGTTTTCTTCTATTCGCTTTCTCTTGGTGCTTGACTTAGGAGTTTCTTTCAAGTCCTCTTCATTTACAGTTGATTTCACCTTCCGTGAAGTAGTTGCATCCTGTAAAATCAATTGAAAAAATAAATTGAATCAAGATTCCAGACTAAACACGACCTAAATGAAACATCAAAAACAAAAATACAAACCTTGTGATTGTATAGAGCACCAGCCTGAGCAGCATGCTTCTGAAGTATAGCTTTTCTCAAGCTCCGCCTTGGGCTTTTGATGTCATTTATTGTTTTGGAAGGATCATCGTCCCCATCATGTGTAACTTTGGACAAACCAGCCAACTGCTCAGGTGACTTTCCAACACTGGACTCAACCTCTTCCAGTGGTTCATCAACTAAGGGTGCATCTCCCTCCGGCGCTGCATCACTTGGTGGAATAACTGTATCCTCCTTTGGATTTTCATGGGTCAACGCATTTGTTTTCTCCAGGGGCATATCAGCTTGAGAGGAAGTTGCTTTCGCTTCAGAGGCATCAACCTTAGGAGTAGCGGTTCTCTCTTCCAAGCCGCAGACAGCAGATGCAGTGGCTTTCATATCCACTGATGTATGATTTTCCAAAATGTTGATCTCTGTCTTAATTTTACATAATTCATCTAACTTGTCAGACTGACCAGCATTTCCAGATATCGGCTTGGAAGATATATCATCTGTTTCCGTCGGGTTTACTGAAGAATGATCAGCTGCTTCATTTGATGACTCTTGCCTTTGCAGAGGGTAGTTGGGTTCATTACCGCTTTTTTGAGTCCCAGCCAGTTTTGACTTTATTGCTTTCTTTTTAGCTTTTGGTTTTCTTCCCCTCTTTTTCACTATTTTCTCTGCCAGTGGTTCTGATTTGGAGTTTCCATCTATTTTTTCAGCAATCACATAATCATCTAAAGTTAATGGATTAGTAGTTTTGGATGCCTTTGTATCTGCTTCGACTCCTACCCCGCCTGAATTACCAACCGCGACAGATGAACCAGCAGTAACCGTATCAGGTACCATATCAGGATTGCTACATTTTGAATCTTGCAACGTACTTGATACTGAAAGGGTATCAACATCCACATTTGCAGTGCCATTGCCTGCCGCCAGTTCTGATAAAAAGTCTGCAGGTACTCTTTCACCGATACTAACTACAATGCAAGGCATGTCCTCTATATTCTGGATAAGATACTGTGACTGTCAGCATGGACCTCAATACATAGTAATATCCTACATATAAAATGCAACCAACTAGCAGATGAAATATGATAATAATCATAATAACAATTTATTTACCTGAATAGTGTCAGATGAAGGCTCAAGCGGATTGTTTGCATCAGTCGGCTATAAGTCAAAAAATAATTATTGTAAAGATATACCCAGGAATATAGATACCCAAAAACAATGTGTAGTGCATAATTTAGTTCATCAAGAATCCAAAGCTGCAACAAATAGCATACCACTCCTACAAAAATCATTTCATTATTCATCAACTGGCCAGCAGTTTCCTCTGATATTTCATGACACAGATAGCTCAACACTTCATCATAATCAGTCGGTAATAATTCCTTTGTTCTCACTGCAGTCTTAATATATGGTATAAGTTTATCAGCACATTTTTGTATCACTTTCTTCATCATCTTACGCGCAACAGGCGTAACTTCCTGTATAATCAAAGTATGTAATGAGAATCGGCAAAAAACTGAAAGTGGATGTGATTCTAGCAAGAAGAAACATAAGATTAGTAACCATGTTGTCCTTTTTGACAGGTTCCAGGATACAAGAGAGCAAATCTGATGAGATATCTTCACTTTCATCAATGACGCGCATCATAATACTCTCCATACTAGCAAACACATTTTCTGGATGATCGTCTCTGCGCCAAGAACAATCAGGGAAATAAAAAGTTATTTTACGGATTTCAGGTACATGATAAGCTACCGTAAAAACTAAAAATACAATGTTTGGCACTACCGAACTACTAACAACTAACAAGTCAAGATCATTGAACCAGAATATTCTGGTTCAGTAATATTCTGGATTAAATAATTACGGGCATGTTTATAGAAAGAGATCCAGAGCTATGCAGCAATTTGCAGCCAGACACAAAATGAAATTGTTGAATAACATACGATGTCGTTTTACGGGGAAATTTATTAAAAAAATTAAGAAGGATAAAAAAACAATGTTGTATTTAATTTAATAAGTTGTTTTGATACTTGCACCACATGGTTGTGCAACATCGAACCTGAAACTCTGTCTAAAAGCAAGGGGAAAAGCTGGACTCTGCTGAATTGAAAATTTACTTAAAAGAAAGTTAATCTACGAAGTGAACACCTTAGTTTCGGGAAAAAAGAAAATCACGAGTCTCACTGACGAAAACAAACAACAGCCTGAACAAGAAAAGACTCTTAAACAGTACGTCAAACTCAAAACATGTTACTAATAATGAAGATACCTTATTGCGTTGATGAGATGTCGAAACATCACGGGGATCAAGTCATCACATTCAAGATCCAACATCACTACACATGACCTGACCTTCGCGACAGTATCAAGAATACAAATTCTCTTAGCGTGAGATCGACTGGATTTATCAGGCAATCTCTCAAAAGTAGAAACAATCAGCTTAAAGGCATCCTGTACCATAAATGCAAGGCCGTATATTCAGAAACTCAATCCAATAAACGGTCACGAAATACAAAAATCGAAAGGCTACCTTCATCTGATCATCCTTATAAGGAACCTCCGGGGCTGCTATTCTCGTTATCTCACTGATACAAGAAGCTACCGCAACCTTAACAGCAACATTTGCATGGCATAAAAGCTTTTCACTAACCAGAGCATTCTTAACTGGGAAGAGTGCGCTCTTAATTGCATTAGACGGTGACTGCTCAACGCGAGAGAGATACACCTCCAGCCGCTACAACCAAGCAAAAATAGAAATCAATTTAACATCCGCAAACAAAATAATTCCAACCGCTTTACACTCAACTTTTTTCCCTCACACTCGCAGAATAAACTATAAAGTACTCATCATCTTCACATATAAATCCATCTACGCTACAGATGGTACACCAGAGACCAAAACAAGATCACACAGCAGTGCACGATAACAACAATTTAGAGTAGAAAAAAATGGCCAAAACACAAATAAAATGACAAAATGATACACAAAACAGAACCAAGGGACTCAGACTCACATTGAGAACAACCAAAAGCTCCTTCACGGAAGTCGTCGGCGTTTCCAGACGCTTCTTTCCGACTCCCATTATCTGCGAAGCAAGTTCCTCCCCAAAACCCGCCATAACACCCGCCTCAGTCCCCAAATTCAAAAAGTCCCAAACACACACCCAAAAAAATGCGTTGTCACTCCACTCAAATTCACAGTTCTCTTCACTTCCCAACCCTAATTCTGCTTCGATTCGGTCGCTCAAAGCACTAAAAAGGCACGAATTCGATCGAGATTTGACAAAAAATTAGGGCTTTTTAACTCCGACACGCAGAGCAGAGCGAAAGCATAGAGAGCAAATGTGCACGAAATACAAACACAATTCCGTCTATATTTATACAAAACTAGTGGGTGAGCCGAGCGAAATTTTCTTTATGTTTTAATTCAATTTTAATAAAAAAATTTAACTTTTCTCTCTATAATTTTAAATGAATATAGTTCCATTAAATTATTTTTAATTTTGTGACAATCCGTCATCCCGAATAAAAAATATAGATGTAAAAAAATTGGTCAATTTTTCCTTATTCCGGTTTTTTATTTTTAAAATTTTAATTATTTAATTATTTAGTTAGGGTTGAGCATTTAGTTAGATTTCGTTGGTAATGTATGGAATTTAGTTAGATTTGGTCGCTAAATATGTGTTAATATAGTTAGATATGTTTTTATATATATAGAAGATGTTTAATAACAATGACCTGAATATTTTATTCAATTTACCGTACACCGTTCGATGTTGTCATACTGCACGTGTATCTCACTGACGATCGGATTGGTAGCATAGACAAGGAAGCGGTATCGTTTTATACTCCCTCCGTCCCATATTTTTCTTCTCATTTCCTTATTTGATGTCTCAAAATTTTATTCTCGTTTCCTTAAATGGAAATTTTTTCTCTCACAATTACACTTTCTCTCCAATCTATTCATTTTCCACTTATTCTTTTTCCTACTTTTTACATTCTACTCATAATTTTTTCACTCACAGTTACACTCTCTCTCCAATCTGTTCACTTTCCACTTATTCTCTTTTCTACTTTTTACATTCTATTCATAATTTTTTTTTCTCACAATTATATTATCTCTCCAATCTATTTATTTTTTATTCATTCTCTTTCTTACTTTTTACATTATATTTACTTTTCACTCACTTTTTACTCATTCTCTTTCCTACTTTTATCTCACATAATATAAATTTTCTTAAAAACCGTGATAACTATCAAATGGGAAGATAATAATGGAACGGAGGGAGTATAATTTATTTTATTTATTTTATTTTCATTCATGTTTTATTACAAATACATAAAAAAAAGATATTTTGTGACATTAACAAATAACAAATAATATTAACATCTCTAATACATATAACATCTCTGATTTTAATACTAATTTGCTTAATAAAATTTAAAATATAAATAATTAAATATATAATAAATAAATAAATATATATATATATACGAAAAAATGGGAATTTCCCGTTTTCGGAAACTTTCACCGTTCCCCGTTTTTTTCCCCGATTTACCGACGGAAAATTTCCGTTTTCCTGTTTTTTTCGATAAAACGGGACAGAAAAAAATGAGAAATATGCTCTCCCCTACCTCCAATACCCACACAAAATATAAACAGTAGCTAACTTTGAGTCACTTGTGAACTGTATTGTGCCGTAGCTAACTGTCACTTTACACACAAAAAGATTTTACAATGGCCTTCTCTCACTAGAACACTGTACTTAGTCTTAACACACTCTAAAGTTAGCTTTGTGTTATATATAGGTAAAATCTGGCAATTATTCGGATGCACCATCTTGATTTGGTGTATTCATGTATTTTTCATTTGCATCCGGTGATGCAAATGCACCTATGGATATAAATGCGTCACGTCATGCAAATCACGTACTAGCTTCATTAAATGGTATGACTTAATCTTACCCGTTGATTCATTTTCATCTATGAATATAAATGATGGTATACAGATACATCAAATTAATTAAGATAATGCATTTGAGTAAGCCTATGTGAAATCATACCATATGGCATATTTTATTAGCGCCTTTAGCCATCCTTTATGCGCAGTTGTGAAAAACGCCTACCAAAATGAAACTGATAGAAAGTAAACCATGAAGAATGAGAAATCTTAAACCTAGTTTATAGACATATTGGAAATTTAACTTATATTTGATGAACTGCTTATGAGTGTACAATACTTTTTCAAAGTTTTTTTTCCATAAAGATATGCATATAATTAATTAAGAAATTCCTAAATCTAGGTGTAGATGGATGTCACTCAAGCTATGTGGGTCAAATTCCACAAGTTCCAAGTAACACATGTACACATCATTTTCATTATTGATGAGAATATGTGTATCCATCCTGCCGGCTGGACACAGTACGTGCTAAGAGTTGAAAGAATAAAGTTATTTAGATAGCTAATTACAACTTTCTCTTTAGTAAGAAGTTGCGGAAATTAAGAAAGTGTCTTTGAAGACGGCTTCGGCACTGAAGATTGAACATTCGACGAATATAGCAAAGATTAATTGTGTAGTATAAGGCTTTGTTCTTTTGAATTTAATTTCAGTTCAGTTTAGTTTAATTCAATTCAGTTCAATTCAATTGATAAACATTATTTATAAAATTATAAATAATCTATGCAATGTAACCACAATAAAAAAACTACTAATAACATAAGAATGGAAACACAAATATTTAAATATTTGATAAATATAATCAAATATATAATATTACATGAGTTATTCATTAGTTTCTATATCCACAACATCTTCATTATCGAGATTATTTTCCTCGATTTGAAATGCTATTGTTCATATGCTAGGATAGAGATTCGTAGTTGATGCATCCTAATAAAGTTGTGAAGCGTAAATGTGACAAATATGATATCAATTTGACGTAAATCTTCTGATTGAGACATGCTTTTAAGAATCTTCCATGTCTTTTTCAAAATACCAAATGATATTTCGATGGTGTTTCGCAAAGATGAATGTCGATAATTAAACTTTTTATAAATTATAGTAGGTGGACGACCATGTGTAAATGTCGTCATATGATAACGAATTCTTTTGTATTTATACGGTGCCAAATATCCATGTGTATTCGGATAACCAGAATCCACTAAATAATCTTTTTCTTCAAAAAATTGGACTTATCAATCATGTGAATAATATGAAGCACATAATAACCATAAAATAATTTTATACCAGGAGGTGGATGTGAAAAATAATACTTTAGTTGTATAATTGAATCTACCCAAACAGTTTGGTCGTTAAACAAGTATCATATATATATAACTGTTTCTACTTCGTAACTTCCCATATGCTAACAAATTTTAAATATTTCAAACGAATATACTTTAGAAATAATTATTTCTATAATTAAAATTATTTTTGAATAATAAAAATAATACTTCAATGAAATTGTTGAATTATTTTTAAATTTCAATTCAGTTTAGTTTAGTTCAATTCATTTCATTTCAACTCAAAAGAACAGAGCCTGTAGTATCCTTCTCCTAATCCTCTAAAAAAACATTCACACAAAGACACAAAGATACATGAAGTTTTCTCATTTCTAACCTTCCTTTGAATTGAGGGAAATGGGTGAAAGAAAAGAAGAAAAACTTGAAATTTTAATGAAAAATATTTCGCATCAGAAAGTAGAATGAGAAAGTATGTACTCGATTCTTGTTACTTTTTCATTTTCCATGTGCAGCCAAACATCAGTCTCATTTTTCATCATATTTTCTTTTTCATCCGATCTTTTCTACGTGAACCAAACGGGCCTAATGACTAATGGATCACTTTTTTCCCGTTATATATAAATCGATTTTCATTGTGTACAATATACATGCTAAAGATCAAGCTGGAAGAGCTTTAATATGAAGCACCGGTCGACATATATAGCCATCAAAGTTTTGAGCATACACTTCGAAATTTTGCTTGTAACTCTTCCATGTATGATTTTGGACAACTCTTCGCATCCAAATGCAACTAAGTAATTCAACGAAATCTGGATAGCTGCATATAGAGTAGGACTTGAAGTCGTGAACCGCCGGATGTTAAGTGAAGTCAAATTGTGTGTAGTGAGAATTTAAGTGAGAGGTGGCCTCAAACAAAAGCATATATTTCAAACCGCAAAGGCTATATATGGTTTACAAAAAGCAAGCATATAAAACCTAATAACTTCCATAGTCAGATAGCATGGATTATTTATAGGTAAGATAGCATACATGAGTGCATCCCAAAGTGAAAATATTACAACATCATGGTCTTAAGAGATTAAGAAAAGAGATTAGCCAATTCTGAGACAATGATGCTTCCACCAGTAACTACAATATTTTCCTATATTCTCTCTTGTTTCCTAAACTGATTTAGCAACCTGCAAAAGGAAAAGAAAAAAGTGGCCACACTATCAGCCATTGCAATTGCATCACACTTACAAAACTTTACAGTTTACAACTTATACCACTCCTTGACTTGAAGAATATCGAAGTTATAATTAACATCGACGACCCTTAAATATTGGTACTTATTAAACACAATGATGCATCCTAATTGTGTATGAAAAATGTAGTTTGAAAGTATAGTTCTCCCTAGCTAAGCCAAATCAGAGCAAAAGTACATTTCTAACATCTCAATTATGAGACACAAACAGGCTTAAGTTCATCGAGAACGATAGGAGTGTGAAATAACCAACTGATTACCAGAAAATAGCTTTCACCATGTTGCAAGCTGTGGGTAGAAAATCCATACTCATTGATTGGAACTGGATGTCCAGAAGAATGCACCAACAAGAAATCTTGACCACAAATTGCCTTCATGTCTAGTGGACCCCTTGGTACCTCGGTTGGAACTCCATTTATGAACACTGTCACAAACCCTCCTTCACTTTCTCCTACTCCCACTGCAAAAACACACAGGAGCAACATCAATTTCTTCAACTATTACTGTTCCTAAAAGCAACACACACTGATGTTACCTACTTGCCTGTATACTTATGAAATAAGACAATAAACAAACAAAAATAATTCAATTTCTAGCTAGATGTGACAAACTTCATGTGTTTCAGCAACTTTAAACACTTAGGGTTTTTCAAATAGTGAAAGTTTAGACATGCAGTTTTACCAGGTTGCTGATATTGTAAATCTGAAGTTACATCATGTGTGCAAAGAAAGGGCAACACATTAGCCATCAATCCGTTCTCCTCCACTTCATCATATCCCATTTCTGTGAAAAACCCTTCTACACCATTGCCATCAAAACCATTACCTCCTATGGTAGAGGGGGACAAGGAAGTTGCTGAGCCAGTGAGGGTTTCTGATGAAGAAGGAATCGAGAAAGGCGGTGCACCACCAGTAACTGATGCAGTACTATTAGTACTTGAGACAAATCCTCCTGATGCAGTAGGGATGATCATGTTGTTATTACTAGGGTTGAAAACATTTATGCTCATATCATACTGAATTGTATTTTGAGCATTCCTTGCATTAGCTTCCATATGACTAGCTTGCATCTGGCGTTGGCGGCGACGAGACCTTGATCGCCTGTTTTGAAACCAGTAGAAGACATTTGCATCCCCAACTGGACCAAAGCTTTCTAGAAGCCTCCTTATCTTGATGGTTTCATTCTTTGGTGGATTCACCATCCCACTGTTGAAAATTGATTCAAGTATGAGTATTTGCTCTGGTTTGGGAGTCCATCTTGACCTCACTTGCTCATTCCTGTCCGGGCTTTGAGTAACTGGGGTTTGGTGCTGCCTTGGACAACTTGGGTAAGGGACGCAGCTGCTGGTGTCTGGTTCAGGATTCACTTGATCACTCATTTCTCCTTACCCCTTAGATTCGATATAGTAATGAAGAAAGATGAGAGAGATTTCAAAAGGAGAAAAAATACAAAAGCATATGAGGTTTATCAGACTAGAAAATTGATGTATGAGGAGCCCATAGGTGAATAGAAACTGCTTGAAAGGGGAGGCTTTGTGAATTGCAGTATTTAAAGGGTTGGAAGTTGGAACTATACATGAATGTCCATATTGCCCCTAGCTAGTCAATATTTATTTGGCAAGCCTCTATATAACCCAAAATGAAAGAAAAGCTCCTGAAGCTATCTTAAGGCCGTTCATAAATGATCATCTTATCCATGTACGTTATTCTGCTAGGGCCACCACCTTGATTAATTACTAGTCTAGGTTTAGGTCATTTAGGGCTAATGTCGCTCTAATCATCAATGGAAGAAACGCAATTTAGTTTATTGAATGCAGTAATTGAGTTAAATGAGGTCATGGCTCCATAACTAGTATAGCTAGGTGCTCAATTGTATGCAGTAGACATGAAAACCATAAGTACACACAAAATGATGCAATGATCTTTTAAAATGTGCCATTGGTCGGTTGAGTCATTCCACAAGGTCTAGTTTTCAAGACATTAGAACTATCAAAAGTGTAAATCTATCTCCATATATGTAACATATGTCTAGCTTTTAGTTAATTGATTCAACCATTTGTTGGCGCATATAAATTCAGCAGAGAGATCCACATATTGAGTGTAGATTGTGTCGTCCGGAACAAACTAAGCAAGGGTAAAAGGGTCATTTGATTAGGATACATATGTTAAAGACAGAGGAAGTCGGTGTGAAAGAGGGACAATGGAGAGAAGATAAAAGTGGGGTTTCCGGCTAGCAAAGGCATGTGAAGGTATATGGAAAGCTGGGACTGTCAAATGACATGCCCTATTTCTTTAATAACCCAAACACTAATAATATTAATATATTGACAGTCACTGACTAAAAAGATGGCATTCAATATAAAAGTGGAATCATCTTGCAATAAATTATTAGGCTTTTGTGAACTGTGACGCTGTGGAAGACACAGCCAGCATAAGCAGGAGACAGTAGTAGTAATTGAGTAAATAAACTCACAGTGGAAAACAAATGAGAGGAGTAGAAAAGGGGTGGCTCAGCCTCAGAGGACGAACAGATCGATCAGAAGTAGAAAGAGAAAGCGAGAGAGAGAGATGAACTGATGATGTGAAGCCAACCCACGTCCTCTACGCGGGTTTTCCAATGGACCGCTGGTTCTCTACGTAGCTTTCAATATTCAATATTGTAAGGCAGCCACTAAATTTAGGGTTTTTTTCATAAACAAAATACATTTTATAGTAACAATTTTACCTTTCCAATAAAGGATATGTACAACCCTAAATTTGGTTAACTTACCACTTGGGCATTTGTTGCACTGTTATTTTATTTCACCTCTTACTTAATTCTAGGGGAGTCCTCCTCAATCCAAGGGTTATGTTTAATGGGTTCGGTTTGGTCTTATGTGTTGTTCATCATAGCATTTCGGGGTTTGGACCAAAAGTAGGATATGGTAATACACTCCAACACTTGTAATATATTCCTGTGAGTATAAATGTTTTGGTGTGCTCATGACAACGAGGATAAGGAAACATGAGGTTCTCTTTGTTTGACTAGATATGCTTCATTGCATAGGGAGGTATCATAGACTTCATAGTATGTACGGGAAATTGTAAGATTATATGATTCAAAGTGGGTTCATTAAAGTTCCATGAAATCACAACAAGAAAGTATAATGTTTCACCCACGTACTATATACAAAGTTGCGTTGACTACCCTTAGCAAGCAAAAAAAATTTTTGGAAGGGAAGTACAAAATCGATGCTATGAACTATCAGGTTCTATATACTAAGGGAGAATTCGGAAAGAAAAATGGACAGAACTTTTCGTGCATATCTATTTCATTTCTATATATGCGGCACAAAAACTGGAGGTTTGATAGAATGTATATCGCTTTAACACTATTAAAAATTGTGTGAATATATCATCCATTTTTTTCAACTTTCCTCTAGGAGTGCATTTCATAATAACTCTCCCTTAAACGATAGAAAATTCGATAGTTTAGACTTTAGACCGTCATAGGAAAATGTTGTAATTCATAATTTGTATTTCTCTTTTTTTTGGTGATTAATAAAATAAAAAGTGATTTTTTACAATAAAGTGTGAAAAATTCTTGACCGTTGATAAGATTAAATTTGACGGTTCAGAAAAATTGTTTTAAATACTAATTTTGTTTAAAAATTGCTCTTCTAATCTAGGCCATTAATTTTGTTTTAATCAACGGACAAAATTACTTAGTACTCCCTTTATATACTTAGAAGTCTTTTCGTTTTGACTTTTGTTTTGCAATCGTCATGGTACGCATGGGAAATTGTTGCCTAGCTTGACTATGCAGACACCAAGTTTAAACGCATTTTTATACTGCATTTACAATTTTATGAGTCTTTTTTTTAATGAAATTTCACAAAATCACAGTACAAAATTTTATGTTTGTATTTTGTTTTAGAAACTTTTTACACGTATGGGAATTAATTTTTATGTTGAATAATGTACATCCAAACATATGTTGAATAATGTATATCCAAATGAAAAAGACGATAAGGTAAACAAAAAAGAAACAATACAATTGAATGAGTTTTTGGTAAGTTGAGTTTTCATTGAAATATATCTATTCTTATAAAATAATAGAGAAAAGGACATAAAACCAAGCATGAAATTACCTTTCTATCCTTCATTAAACAAAAGAAAAAGACTAAACTACCATCTCTTCACAATTTCATCCCTCTCTTTACCATTAATTACAATCTAATCCATTAAATAAAATTTAAAAACTCAAAATTGAAAATATTAAAAATAAGCAGTTAAAAATTCAAAATTAAATTGAAAATTGAAAATTTAAAAATTAACATTAAAAATAAAAAATTATGCGGAAAATATTTAGTTTTTTTAGATAAATCAAATGAACACACGAAAAAAATTTCCGTCGGGACGACGGGAGCACAGCTAGTATATATAGATTAGAAAAAGGATGTATAATCAAACATAAATTTTCAATTTTTTCTCCCTCTCTATCATTAATCACAAATATCTTATTAAAATTAAAGATAACAGGTCCGGTACGACCCATTAAATAAAAATAAAAACTAAAAATTGAAAATATTAAAAATTAACATTAAAAATAAAATATTAAATATTAAATTAAATATTAAAAATTAACATTAAAAATAAAAAATTAATCGAAAAATATTTAATATTTTTTTGTGATGGAATTTCTATTGATTGATAAGTGGATCAACAGTACAAGATATTTGACTCAAGTACATGACAGACAATTGAAAACACAGGCCAAACGACACCTCCACGAATAACACTAGACGCTGAAACGAAAGTGACTATCAATCATAAAACTGAGCCTCCACAATGGTAGGCATACAAAACAATCAATGACGAAATGAAATAGAACAACTTCCTTACAAGGTGGGAAGAACTAAAACAGTAGAACGAAATAAAACACTTCCTCACAAAAATGGGAAGAATTAAACCTCCCTCACATAACTGTAGAGAGAATGAGAAATACAATGACAATAAACAACAAAACACACATAAAGAAACCACCCGCAGCCAATTATGTCACCAAATAAATCAAATGGAGATAAAGAAAAAAATTTGATCGGAACGATAGAAGCGCAACTAATTTATAAATAAAAATAAAATTTTGGGAATACCGAATTGGATATCCTTTTTGGTTGATTTCAGCATGTGAACCAGTGTCACCCCACACGTGTCCCCACATTATTGGATCTTCCACGTGTCGCAATTTGATTGACGCACAATATCCCAAAAACAAAACAAAACCCGCCTTCCCTCTCACACACACTCTCTCTCTCGTCATCCCCGAACCCTGAAAAGCAAGCAAATCGCAAGACGACGCCTTAGGGCACCGAAATGCGACGTCGTCTCTGAAACCGCATCCTCCGAATCTTCCACGTCCTCACGCCGATCCGAAATCGATCGGAATCCGGCGAACCTCACCTCACCTCGACCGACCGATCGCCGATTGCGTATATAGATTTAGATTATATTTGATTAGATAGAGATTTGATGTGTTTTGATAATTGATGGATTCGATTTGGGAGAAGGACAATGCCTTTCTTGTCGCTGGATACTTCGCTGTTGGATTTATGGCTGCTAGGTTTTTGCTCGACCGATGTGTGTTTCGAGTGAGTATTCAGATTATTGCCATTTTCACACTGCGTTGGTTTGCTTCTCTTGTTTTTGTTTGTTTCTTCTATCTGTTGTGTGAATTTGAACGCATTTCGATTTGTTTCTGATTATGTGCTTTGTTCTATGATGAAATGGAATTTGCTCATGTTGTAGATTTCTCATTTTGAATTGTATTGTGTGAGTTTGGGACTGAATAGGATAGCAATTTTGCCAGAATCTGATGCCTGAGGACTAAAGAGACCGATGAGCCTGCTAGCTTGAGTGTTTGGGGAATTTTACTGCCGGCTTTCGATGGCTTTTGCTTTGTGTTAATGGAGCGTTTGTTCTTTAATACGGACTTGTATATTTGTTGTGTTGACTGTGGAAGATTTTATAATGTATTGTTGGGTTGGTGTTAATTATTTTGTGTTTGTTTTCTTTTAGTTTATTGCGATATGGCTGTTGAGTTGTGGATCCAGACGCCAGAAGGTTGATGGGAGTACGCAAGTGAAAACTGCAAAATGCACGGAATCAATGTGGAAGTTGGTATACTATGCTAGTGTTGAAGCATGGATTCTCTCGATTGTGTACAATGAGCCTTGGTTCTGGGACACTAAAGAATACTTCCGTGGTTGGCCAGATCAAGAGCTAAAGTGAGTAACTCTTACCACTCACCATGCCTCTTCTTCTTTTTTGTGTTCCCTATCGATAGCTTTGCATGTATGTAAGGTTAGGACTTAGAAATTTGGAATACGGGGTTAAGTTTCTTACAGACTTGGTGAGGATAAGAAACATGAAAGTTGGTGTCATGTTCAAGATTTTTTTATTGCCTGCATCATTTTGTATAGAAGTATAAACCATTGATTAGCCTATCTTTACAGATGCCTAATATAGCAGTAATCTTTAGAACTCGCATTTACATTAGTAGCTCATGAAAAAATAATCTCACTGACTTTGGACTTTTTATAATATCCTACATCTTTTGTGTTCTACAAGTAGCGTCTTATAAGGCAAAATAAGGTTCTTTTTTTGTCAATACTGGAACATGAAGATGTGCATCCAGTCTGAAACTGTTACAGTATAAATTTGTTTTTTAACGCTTTAGTTAGCCATTATAAAGCTGAGGAAGCTATGCAGATGTAATATAAGTACGATCTTTTGTGTAGTCAAGATATTAGTAATCATCTAAACATGATTACTGCTTGTTTTTTAATTGATTACTCTTCAAGAATATTGAATGACTGAAATTGTATCTTATTGTGTCATCTCTTATCGTCTTATTTCAGGCTCCCTTTAAAACTCTTTTATATGTGCCAGTGTGGATTCTACATCTATAGCATTGCTGCACTTCTAACATGGGAGACTCGAAGAAAGGATTTTTCAGTCATGATGTCCCATCATGTTGTCACAGTCATCCTGATTAGCTATTCATACTACTTGGGGTAAGGATAATATTAGTAATGCGTAAAATTGACAATGTGGTTTTCTCATCACAAGAGGTTTTCATGCCCAGTGTTTATTCCGGGCCACTTATCACACTATTGAATATTAAACTGTTTCGTATGATGCTTTATTCATTTGCTTGTTGATAGCTGCAACTGAATCTCTCTGTGGAAGCATCATATTATCTAACTGGGACAGAAATAAATGTCTACGTTATGTTGTTTGGTATTTGTCTGTAGATCAGTTTACACATAGGGATATATTTGCACCATTGGGTGGGGGTGGGGGGTGTGGGGGAATCAATTTCTGGCCAAAATAAGCATCTGACTGTTGGGCGTAGCATCATGTCTGTTTTCAAAGTATTCATTTCACTGTAAAGAGGTTTTGACTTGGTGTACTGTATATCAATCCGGAAGAAATTGTCATTTTTTCCCCTCTTTCCTTGTTGTATATTAATTTCGCCTCTGGTAGATGTTAGTTATGATTTTAAACATAGATATACCTGTTTGTTTGGTGGTCTTTTTACTTTTCACATTTTAACTTGTTAATTGGTGTCATTCTTCTTACAGGTTTTTCAGAGTTGGTTCCATAGTCCTTGCCCTTCATGATGCTAGTGATGTTTTTCTAGAAACTGCCAAGCTGTTCAAATATGCTGGGAAAGAGCTAGGAGCAAGTGTGCTCTTCGGAATGTTTGCTTTATCATGGCTGATTTTAAGGCTGATATTTTTTCCGTTCTGGATAATAAAATCCACAAGGTTTGCTTTGCAGTGACATAAGCCCCTTAATCTGGTGTTCAATTCATTTTCTGACTTGTTTTAAATTTACTTTTGATATGTTTCAGTTATGACCTCCTTCAATACTTGAAGTCATCATCAACCCAGTTACTGAAATTGATATACTATATTTTCAACGGAATGCTTCTTACGCTGCTTGTATTTCACATCTACTGGTGGTATCTGATTTACGCGATGATCGTGCGCCAGCTGAAAAACAGAGGAAAAGTTGGAGAGGATATAAGATCTGGTAATTGCAAGTGTCACTTCTCTAGTGTTGGCAAAGCTTTCTTTGCATTCTGACTTACATAGTATTGTGGTTTCTTGTCTTTGGAAAACACCAGATTCAGAAGATGATGACTAGGGAGGACGGTTGTGTACATCCAGTATACTTAACTGTAGAGTCAAGACCGGTAGCAAGTAGTTGTATTTGGATTCTACAAAGCAATGTGGAAGTGAGATGAGGTCAAATATAATTGTTTCCGTGATATTTCCATCTTCCAAATTCATGAAAGTATAGAACCTTCTTCTTGTGGTCCATGTTGAATACTTCCTAGTCTCTCCGCAATCCACATTATATTTTGTATACAGATTTGCAATTGTAGTTACCATCTTACCGCTCCTAGACAGACCTGAGTCCCCTGGATCTAGATCATCAAACAAAAACAAAAAATTCCTCCGGATTATTTGTTGTGAATCTTACCTGAAATTGGGAGGCATCTTGAATGTGTTTGTCAAGAGGGATCCACATCCACCCCAATGAGATATTAAAAAGGCATACAACACCCACCTGCCAGGTTGACGTCTTGTGGTCCACCTCAAAAAGTATCTCTAATCATACAATAGCTCCTCAGGTCGTCAAATTTTCAATAGGGACCAAGCCGCAAACACACAAGTCACGCGACAAAACAAAAATCAATCTGAACCCACCCCCGGGTTGTCAACCATATCTTAATTCAGATATGTTCCCACTTGAACAAACTTTTAGTACTGTGCTATCTACTATGTTTTTACCGGTTCAATAATTTCCTAACGGTGTTGGCTTAGCTGGCACCAACAGCAGCCTTACTGCCTCCAACAAGCCGTATAAATAGCAAAACGCACACGGAATACTTCTTGCTTTTCTCAGAAACACAACTTCATTTATTCATGCGGAATCCGCAAAAGAGATCCTCCAAGCGCCCCAGACTACTACCAGACACAGAAACAGAAGCTCCTGCCGCAACCCGTCTGACCCCGGAACAAGAAATGTCAGTCATAGTCGCAGCGCTGACCAGCGTTATCACTGGCAACACTGCACCACCACGACCAGCAGCAGTAATAGCAGTTCCGGCAACATGCCAGTTTTGTAAAATGAGAGAGTGTTTGGGGTGTGGACTGTTTGACCCCACGCCGCCTTTTGAAGTCAACGTTGGTCGTCAAGGGGTCAACGAAGTGCCAACAGTGGAAATCAGTGCAACGACTCACCAGGGAAAGAAGAAGAGGGCTAAGAGTAACTTATTTAGGGGCGTGAGGCAGCGGCCGTGGGGGAAATGGGCTGCCGAGATTCGTGATCCACGCAGAGCCGTTCGGGTTTGGCTAGGTACATTTGCGACCGCTGAGGAAGCTGCCAGAGCGTATGACCGTGCAGCCATAGAGTTCTGCGGACCAAGAGCGAAACTCAACTTCCCATTTCCCGAAAGCGACAATGGTAGCAGCTCAGCTTTACCTCAGGTGAAAACAGCAGTGAAACAAAAAGTGGTGATATCAGACAAGGACGTGTCGGATACTTCTGAAGTCCCGGTCGAAGGTAGCGCAGGGAAGGGTAAGGCAGTACCGAGTAATGAGCAGCTGTGGGATTTGGTTGGGGAGAAGGAGATGGAGGATTGGTTGAGGTCTATAGAGGAGGATTTGGATCCCCAAGCACATTCATCCGACACGGGTTCAGGTTCCGGAGGCTCCGCAGCTTTCTTATCTTATACTAATAACTAAGTGTTTTTTGGAATCTCAATTTAGCAGCATTTGATAAAACCCGCGCAGGTGTAATCTTGTCAAACGGGGAATACAAATTTTTGTCAAAAGCTTTTAAAACAAGAAAAGCAGTTTCTGGTGACTGATTCAGCATATCAACATCTTTGCCGGTGTCATCATTTGCAACCTCATCAGCTCCATTTCCATTTCCATTTCCATTTTCACAATCACTATCACTGACTCTGATAATGTACACTTAAAAATGGAATTGATCAACTTTCGAGTCTCTAAATAAAGCTAAGAAGTTCACACATTAGTCTCAAATTCCACAAATAAAGCTCTGATATACACAAGACAAAATAAAGACGCAAACTCTATAGAGTATATATGAAATCAGAAATCACCTCTCTGTAATTAGCTAGGTTGTCGCTTATCGGCTACTGATAGAGCGCATTTATACGCTCTGTAGAGTCGCTAATTCCCGCATTTTAATGATATCTTCGTGATAAAACGTTGCTCTTGGGTAGTGTTCATTGCGCAGGTATATTTAGACCGCATGAAAGCAAAATGACGTAAATGAAGCTTTTTGGAGAGCGCGGGGCGTCGAAAGAACGAAGCAGAACGAAGGAAGGAGCATCACGCGGACGTATGAGGAATTACGCAAAGAAGAAGAAGTCCGGGTAAGGTCCGCGTGAAAAGGCAAAATTGCTCAGAGAGTTCACGCGGACCAGCACGCGGACATGAAGAGGTCCGCGTGATAAATCCTCAAGGGGTCCGCGTGCCGTATCGGGTGACGCAATGCTGATGTCATCATGCGGGATTTTGAGGGTTTGGATCCGTATTTCCATATTCTGATTTTAGTAACGGCCCAGCCCCATGATCTCATATAAATAGAAGCCTAGGGCTACAGCAAAAGGGAGGTCAGCGCGCATCAGAAGCCGGAGAGAGAAGCCGAAGGCTGTCAGACAAACAGTTCGATTCTTCTTCATTTTTTTGCATAATTAATATTGATGATGTATTTCGTTACTGATATGAGTAGCTAAATTCTTAGTTGCGATTTGAGACGC
>JAWWMW010001811.1:0-14405 GCA_035048345.1 Echeveria elegans | reverse complement strand
ACTAGTGGGTGACCCGTCGTCCCGACGGAAATTTTCTTCATATTTTAATTCAATTTTAATAAAGATTTTCAACGTTTATTTTTATAATTTTAAATGAATATAGTTCTATTAAATTATTTTTACTTTTGTGACAACTCGTCATCCCGAATGAGAAATATAGATGAAAAAAAAAATTAGTCATTTATCCTTATTCCGGTTATGTAAAAAAATTGATCAATTTTTCCTTATTCTGATTTTTTATTTTTAAAATTTTAAAATTTTTATTATTTTATTATTTAGTTAGAGGTTAGGCATTTAGTTAGGTTTCGTTGGTACTGTAGGGAATCTAGTTTGATTTGGTCGCTAAATGTGTTTTGATATAGTTAGATAGGTTTTTATATATATAGATATTAATATTCATGTCCAACGACACTAGAGTATTTTCTAGTTGTGAAAAAAAATTACGTGAATAATTATATCATATTTAATACATAATCATTTTTCAGCAGTCTTCCTGAGGCTGTTTGCTGGAACAGGTTTCCACAATTGTTTTCTGAATTTTCTTTAGCTTTATGCTGCCTGATTGCCGTGGGACATGGCTGTGTCCACATCTTGCCGTGGAAGTCTGCAGCTGATGGAATATTTTACAAGCCAAAATTCGTCAGAGTAAGAAGAATACATCGATATTAACTACAATTATATAAGTATAATTTGTTTCTGCGAATATACATTTCAAGATAGAACAAGGAAAATCAGATGAGTTCGAATCATAACCAATTTGAAAATCTTATTGTTTTCAGTTTCATGCTAAAGTTTGCTAAAATGTAATGAGATCAGGCAGGACTGCTGGAGAAATCATCAGCTGCTTTTGATTGAACATGTTTTCGGTTTGCTTAGCACATTGGTGATCAACATATCCGCCGTGGTTGGAGACTTTGAAATCATCATCAAACACTTCCCATTTCTGGGTAACAATGGTTCTCAACACCAAAGTGTTGGAGTTATCATCCTTCGCATCCACCTCCATCTCAATGACCTTCTCCGGTACTCCTTTGATCATTCGTTCAAGCTCCTTGATATCATCCTGAGGGATCTCTACCGCCTTGGGAAACTCTGCTGCACTCAGGATCCCATGCTTCCTACAGAACTCAGAATATTCTTGGAGCTTATGTCCTTGAGCTGTGGCCCTTCTCAGAATCTTTAGCGCCATGGCTGCTTCTATCTGCCCTGACTCATAAATTCTGAGCACAACTCTGGAAATCCCATCGCAGATGCAACTGTAGATTTGGAAAATCTCAATGATTACACAGTCCATGGCCTCCATGATGATCTCAAACTGCATTAGCTCCCCAGTCAATGGCTTCACCCGGAGCAGCTTGTCCAGCAATGTCTGCAGCTCATCCAGCCTCATCAGCTGCTGTGCCACCGGCGCGCTTAACTTGGTCTTATCTGTTGACCATTCCCTACCAGCAATAGCAGATTTCAGATCAAGAAATGCAAAATAGGTTCGAACAAAAGCGTTGACGCACACAGCCTTGGACAAAGATGAATGCCCGTCAGCAAAATCCGACAAATCAAACGGCAGCCTCCCAATCTTCTGCGCGGCCGGCACATTACAACAGAACAAGCCGTGCATCAACATCAGCCCTTTCAGCGCCACGACCCAGCTCCGTGTCCTCTCCATTCTTCTCGAAATGGCTGTGATCAAAGGCTTGGTGTAATACGGTGATATTCTCAGGCATTGGAACACACGCTTCACATTCTTGTAATCTACTCCACACTCATCATGGCTGGTGGCTTTGATCACGGCAACCTCCACATCCGGGTTGTGGTTGGGTGTTTTGCTCGTAAGGCTGGACACCAAGATGCTGTTTCGGTCCTTGATGGCACCGCCAGCTTTCTTCCAGAGATTCATTGATCTCACCTTCTTTGTTGTTGTTGTTGTTGTTGTTGCTCCCATGATGTTTATATCTTTGTTCTCAGACATATTATATCGGTCTCCGAATACGCGTCATTGAGTTTTTCATTCCAATTTTCTGTTTCCACTTGCCGTTGATCTGAGCTAGTCTGTTCTGTGGTTCGCGGAAAATAAATGAAGAATGGAAAGAGAGGCAGGGCAGACATTTTCCATGGACCATGAAAACGAAACAAGAGTTCATTTTGTTGTTTGGATGGCTGTCTTTGCTCTGTCCTCTAACCTCTGCTGAAACTGTTGGAACTGTCTGCCTGATTTGGAAAATCCAAATGTGCCTAAAGACCCATTGGGGTCAACAGCTTGTTACGGCTCGTTATGGTTGTAGTCATGCTTGTCTTGGACATACTTTGAAGGGTTATTTACAAACAAACAAACAAAAAGCTCGTATTTGTAGTAATTTTTTCAGATACATCCCTTCATTTTATTCACAGTTAAACACCCGGTTATTTTCACCATTAACGATTCGACACTCTCAGTCACAGTTAACGACAATCAGATCTCTTAATCGTATTTATAGAAACATTAGGAATCCGGTTGAAAATTCGATTAATATAATCGACCCCTGCGAAATGTATGAGCGGAAGGTATGAGCCCTTTTGAATGTCCAGAAGACATGAGAGAAGCAGATAGTGAAGCGCTACAATGATGTTGTCCACAAGGCTCGAGTGGCGGCGAAGAAGTCGAGATGGATAGATCAATGATTCAAGTTGGGACCGGTGGATGGCGCAATGGAGGACGCCTGAGTACCAGGCATTGCAACAGCGGCAGAAGGGAAATCGGAATGCTCGGTCGTCGCTGCACATCGCGGGGTCAATAGGAATGCTCGAGCATCGTCGTCGCATGATATGTATTAATTAAATAGTTTCTTTTTCAATAAGAAGATTTAAATTTATTTAATTATTTAACATTTTATTTTATTTGTAGGAGGCGAGTTCGGGAGGTCAGTCACGCTTCACGAGTTGATGGTCCAGACTCATGCACACGCACCAGTGCATAGATTGTTACTGGATCATCGTTTGGAGATAGCGGTCAGTTGCATAACTTTAAAAGGTTTGATTCGATTTTTTTAGTTATTGTTCATTGTTTTAATATTTATTTAACATGTATTAGGATCGGACTCAGCAGATTCTCACCCAGAGGAGCAGCCAGTCCGAGATGTCTCTGTCGTTTCAGGATTCATACGACGCGTACTTCGAGGTGGTCGGCGGTGTTGGTCCAGACAGAGCAGTTTTCGAGGTCGGAGGAGCACCGCCCGACTTCTTCAGACAGCAAATATCGACCGTCCGACGCGAGGCCACTCGCCCGTTCAGCTTGAGCGCCAAAATGACTAGCTGACACAGGAGGTGCTGCAGATCCGGGTTGAGATCACAGAGTTAAGGGAGTTACGAAATGAGGTCACGAAGATGAGAGAATTCCGTCAGAGGATGAAGGCTTTCAAGGCCCAGATGACGGTCAATTAGTCAGCTCCGTTCTCTTCCAGTCAACTCCCGCCACCTCCATCGCACACGAATTAGATTTTTTAGCGTCTATATTAAAAACGATAATTTATGAAAAAATATTTCATTTTTAAATATTTAAATTTCATAAATATTTTTATTCATATTTCTACTTTTATTTATATTTACAAATTTTTAATTAAAATTAGGATATAATTAGCGACCACGTGGACGATAATTTTTTTAATTAATAAAAAATATTTGTTGTCCATGTGGTCACTAATTAATTTATATTTTTTAAATAATAAAAATAAATTAGCGTCCACGTGATCGCTAATTAATTTATATTTTTGAATAATAGAAATGAATTAGTGACCACGTAGACGCTAGTGAATTTCTATTTTTTAAATAGTAATATTAAATTTATACAAATAAATTCAAAAAATACAAATAACATTCGCGTTCACGTGGTCACTAATTGTATTTTTTTAGCATCGACGTGAACGCTAAATGCAATATGCGTGCAGAGTTTTAACGTCCACTTTTTGTGATTATTTTAAGCGAATATGCACCTACCCTAGTGGACGCAAATTATTTTTTTACATTGGAGGATGATTCACAACTTGTTGCATTAATTTGTTCTTGTATACATGAATAAACTGTTTTGTTAAGAATATAATGTAATACATCTATATATATAACAAAGAGATGATTGAGGGGATGAACGCTCAAAATATGAACTATCAATTTTCTCTATACCTTTATATTTTTTAATTTATTCTTACACAAACCACACGGGTCCAACCCGACTCATTAAAAATTAAAAGTTTAAAATTACAGAACCACACGGGCCCGTTTAAATTTACACAGACCACACGGGCCCAGCCCGACTAATTAAAAATTTCATTTGATCGAGTTTTAACCACACTAGCCCAGTACGACCCATTAAAAATAAAATTTTATATTTACACAGACCACACGAGCCCGTTTAAATTTTCAAAGAAACACACGGGTCCAGCCCCGCCCATTAAAATTTTAAATTTACCCAGATCACACGGGTCCGTTTAAATTTCCACATAACACAAGGGCCCAGCCCGGCCCATTAAAAATTAAAAGTTTTAAATTATACGGACCACACTGGCCCAAAAATTGATCGATCGAGTCTCGTCCGTATTTGACCTGTTTGATTGCACATTCGGGACGACGGACGGTACACCTAGTTAAGGAGATAACAGACCAATTATAGAGATGTGACGACTGTATAATTTGGACATGGTTAACGAAATTATAACGATCATCTTAACCTAAGAAACTTGTAACAAAACATCTCTGGACGATATTGAATAAAATGGACATGCATTTAGATCAATTTTGTTATAGACATAGGACATTAATCTGTACTCGAGTGTTAAGTGAATGTTCATCTAAATCAAACAAGCTGTAATGATGGCGTGCTATTGAAGCAAAACAGTTTATGGATGAAGATCACAAGTAAATTGTTACATCTATTTTGTTTATATATCGATCAAATTTGTTTCAACTTTTATGAAACAACAAACATGTTTTAACTGCGGTATAAACGCTCACTAAACGTGAACCGCTTCAAACTTTAACTTTTATATGCGAACATATGAGCTAATGTCATACGCCATTTTTTTATCTCCAATATATAAATGAACATATGAGTCTCTATAGAACAGTGTAGGGTGTGGGTGAACAAGAATAGGGGAGGTGCTGGGAGAGGGGGTCCATCAATTAAGAATATTTTTGTTAAGCTTAAGCTCCTCTTGTCAACTAGTCAGTTTACTTTGAGTTGCCCTACTGGCTACATCATTTAAATGATTGCTTGATTCTATGTTAAGAATATTCTACTTCGATTTTTTCCGATAATGGGTTACAACGGGTACCACGAATCATACAAAACATAATAATAGATAGTATCTATAATAATAATACTACTCAAGCACAGATCACGAGACATCAATACCCAACAATACATCACGCAAATAAATGCATGCCTAAACATAACCCTGATAAATACTATAAAAGTGAAAAGGCGAGCCCAATGAAACTGTCCCACTTCCGCAATTTAAGGTCTGAAAAGCCGAATGGACATCACAGCGAACAAAACTCTTCATCTTCTCGACTGCACCGCGACCACTGAGTTTCGTCCCCCAGACGATTCCGATACGGCGACCAGCAGCTGCGTCCCACGGCTCAACGACCACAACCGGGACACACCAACGAGCTCCGGAGTTGACGCACCAAGCCCCCCGAGAGCCCTCCTCGCTGCGGAAAGTAACCCACGTCGTCGCCGAGATCGCCGCCTCATCAAGTCGGGCCGTTTCAAGGAACTTCGCCGACTTCAGCTGCAACAAGCCCGCAACACCAGCGGACACCATCCCCAGAACAGGGTACGACATCACTGTCCCTAACACAACCCGACTCCACCATAACCCCGAACGCCTCTACTGAAAGATTCCATGGAGCACACACAAACCAGCAGCGAACCTTGCGACCCCCGGAGGAAACAACGACTTGGTTCGGACCTCCAACCACCCTTGAAGACGAAGACACGAACCCGAAAATAATAACAACAAAAATAGACACAAATTAATGCAAAATAGAAGAACTCTCATAAGTAAGAAGCTTAAAGAAAATATACCAACTCTCATAGGGTTGAAACCTAGAGAAAATACACAACTGAATACATGTGGAACAAAACATCAGACCAAACTACATAAAGCTCCTAGGGGTGGAGGTCGGAAACCTCCTTCCGTAGACGAGAGGGCCTTACTCTACTCCGGAGAAAAAGGTGGCGGCTAGAGGTGGCAAAATAATCCATTTAGGTAAATGGATTAGTAAAATCTATTAAGAATTTGTTAAACGGATTAATGAAATCAATTAACAAGTATAAATGGATTAATGAAATTTTTTTTATGTGTAAACGGATTAATAAAATTTGTTGGATTAAATGAATTTAAGCAACCATTTAAGGTATTTTAAGTTAATCCGTTTAATCCATTGGATTAAATGGTCCAACCCATTTAATCCGTTTACACTAAATGGATTAAATGGTCTAGACCATTCAAAATCCAAAATGTTTAAAATTCATCAATAATTCATCCAATTCATCCATTTTGCCACCTCTAATGGCGGCGGCTGTTGGGTGTTGTAAAGCTTTTGAATATGAATGTTCTACTTCAGTTTTAAATTTCAGTTTTTTTGATAAAAGAATTGATATGATTCTAGCCCTAATCATGTGAATAAGCATTGTTGATTAGGATAAGCGGACATTCTAATTCATTGACTTACAACTAATTTCAAAAACAAATCATCAGTTTTTTTCAAAATGTCAGATCCCAATGTGTAAATTAGCAGGTAACATTTTGATCAATATACAATAAAACTATAGTTACTTTGGAATTTTGAATACAACTTCTGATATATTATTTTGATTAATTACAAATTGATTAACAAATAGCAGATCTTATTGATTTGAAAGTAACTCGATTACTAAAAACTACCAGTTCACTAGCGCACATATATAAAAATTGTTTGAAACCTAATTTGAAGGGAAAAAATACAAAAAAACCAGATATGATCTTTTCGCAAAATGTTTTGCAGAATAAATATTGAGAGTTTCGGATCAATGTCATTCAAGGACCTCATCAAATATTTACAGAGATAACTGAGTGCATATGGCAATCTCCTGGGACCTTTTGTGACTACAGAGGCGCATGTCCGTCCCTACAAATTCTATCAATAAAATACAAAGAGCAACACCCATACCCATAACCGAGAAGGTCATGTGTGCAATTGTCATTTTTATATACTGCTGTTCATCTCCGCAAGCACTCCTGCTACAGCAATGTATATGAACCCTCCAGCAGTGAATTGCCTGCATAATCAATAATGAGTAAAATTATAGTTATATGAGTTTGTTGAAGTCGGATATATGAGTGCATATGTACCTCAATCAAAGAAGACTGCCCGGGATCTTGCCCTAACAGCAAGGCCTAACAAACACACAAACAGGGTAATTTATTTAGATAGGTTTTCTTTATGATTCCAAATTTGCAGACACTGGTAACAGAGGTTTGAAACTAAAGATGATGTACCAAAGCAGTTCCAATTAGTGCAACCAACGCTGAGAGGAAGTTGAAGAATAATGCTTTCGGGACGCTGAATCCGGATCGTACCAGAATCCCAAAATCATCAATCAGCAGATAATAATTCTCTTTTATTAGAACTGATTAATTCAATAAAAAGACACCAACACCTTGAGGTTTAGCAGAGAAACAATTACGTACATAGTTTCTAGTTTATTTACATTATTTAAATTTGAGGCTAGTGGTTAACATGGGAGTGGGACGAACAAGGAAGAGGGAAATAGGTTAATCTCTAACCTCTTGCGGAAGCTCATGGGCAAGTAGAATAAGTGTTCTAGACCACCCTTCAACAGATCCGTAAAGCACTGCCTAAAGCCACCCCATCTGTGAAGTTGTGCTGCAAAACATACAAATTTGTGAATACTCAAAACTCAAAAGTGAAATGCCTTAATAAGAAATTTGTTGAGTTTACTCCAGAGTCCAGATACAAAAAGATAAATTTGTTGATGATGTATCTATAATTAAATGTAATTTATTAATTATTTTTAAATTTTCTGTTCAGTTCAGTTTCAGTTCAACTCAAAAGAACGAACCCTAAGATTCCGAATGTAACGGCGTCCATCTTTACTCCATTGATATTTGATACCGCCGTTACTCGGAGTCGAATGCACTCCACCAACCCCGGCTGACGGACAACGTGTGTGGGCCAAGTTTCGGTTTGGGGTAAGTGAAGATACGGGGTGGCCCAGATGATGTATATAGAGTTCATGGGCTGGAATCTGGATAGGTCATTTTTTAAATTCACAAGATAGGTTACTTTACTGGAATGTTTAATGCTGAAGGACATACACGCGCACACCACAAAATTAGGCACATGATGGAGGGACATAGCATAAGGCTACTCCGCTATTTCACCTCACTGCCTGCTAAGGCCCTACTTATGCACACACTTAATACACTTCACACATATATAAATCAACCTCAAAATGCTCTCTCTACTCGATACACCTAACAGATATATTTCATTTCATATCTACCTTTTTCCATCTTCAATTGCCAGCAGCTATTTTATAGATACTGCTTAGTAATGTTATTTCTCTCGTGTTTCCACTTGCTCTAATTTTGTTGCTGTTGCTGTTGCTGTTTTGGGACATCTGTGTCAGAAAGGTTTCGTCTGTGAAAAGCAAGAAAATAATGAGTCAGAATTCAGGTGGCATGTGATTAACAGAAGCTATTTAACTCATTGGATTACGTACTGTAACTATAACTGATGCGGCCAGATAAGTACCTGGTTGGCAAAGGATTTAGATCTGTGAGCTGGACTCAGAGTCACAGAAGGATGTTGATGTGCATGACAGAGTGTCTTCTTTTCTTATGTTCACAAAGTTCAGTGGTCCTGCAGATAATCGTCTTGTTTCACTGAAATACCCATTATGGCGTCCAGAGTAGGACTTGGGTGTTTGAAGCTCCGGAGTTGGACTTCCAGCAGAACTCCGCCAAGGATTGGGAGTCATGCAACCATTCCCGTTGGGGTAGCCAGCTGGTTTTCTTAAACTGTTACTTCTCCGCGGGCTTGGCTTAGAACCATACATGGATTCTTTTTCTGCCACCAGCATATCTTGTAGTTTCTTCTGATCCTGAAAGAAGAGAGTAATGATAATAGTAAAAACCCCAAGCAGCAGTGAAAATGCTGTACGGAAATTTCTCAGAAGGTTATGGACAATAGCCACCGGTCCAAAATTAATGAATGGAATTAATAAGCTTTACTAATGCAAACTGAAACACATTACTCAAAAACAGTGTTTAGTGTGTTACCCTACTTCTCCTCTTTGCCTCTTCCTTCCGTTTTCTTGTCAATTTATATTCCTCAAGTATTGACAGTAAGCGCACCTATGAAGTTACACAAGTCAAGATGTTTCTCCACACAAATTTTTTTTTTTGAAAAAAAAAACGTAAGTAAAACAGGCATAGGAGTAAACTAAATGAAAATCATACCCCGTCATAGAGAAACATAACTCCCTTCTCCTTCTCCCATGCAAGGGTCTTGCTAATCAGATTGTCAAGAATTGCTGGACAAAGAAAGATAGTTAGTTCCTTCCAACATATTTATACGAGAAAAAGGAAGTCAGGCCAGCTGGAAGCAGTGTAATACTTGGAATCTTGCTCACGGTCACTCGAGCTCGCTCCGCACGCTTCAGATTTAAGTGAGCGCCTCTTCCAGCACTGTAACGTTTCCCATCCTGAAACCAAGATCTTTTGATATTACAAACAAGAACAGAAAATAAATTACAGGCCTTCTGTTTTCAAACTTGCCTCAAACAAGAAACAGGATAGTCTTTCAACATTCCCATCTACTAAGGAACATATATATTATTAGACATGACTACACTTCCATATTTAACATACCAGGTTATACTCTTCAAGCCAGATTTCTTCTTCACACGCAGAGAGCCACCTCCCTATTCTGTCCATGATGTCTTGCCTGCTTGCAGCTTCTTGTTTTGCTTTATAAATTTGTGATTCAATACTTGAAAGAAGTTCAGATGGATCCATTAAGCCTGTTCACGTTAAGAACCAGACAGGCTTTATAATTTGTTAGAAGTCAAACAAAATAGTGTGTGTGTGAAACTATGGCACCTCAAACAATACCAGCATCTATCAAAGCAACAACTTTTTCAGAAGTTGTGCTAGTGTCAGGTTCAATGTGATTCACTCGGCATATTTCCTCCAACTTGGACCTTTTGTTCATTACCAGCTGTTTCATTCGACTAGCTTTGAGTGTTTTAAGCCTTTCCACTTCTTCTGATGCCTGTAAAAGAGAGTTTCAAAAGGAACTCACTTCAATACTGTCACAAGGCACCCTTTGGGCAATTTACGAACCTGTTCAATCATCTCAGTAGTTAGAAGACCGGGTTGCGTTATTTCTGTCTCTGATGATCCAGCAACAAAAGTTAATTTGGAAAATTTGATCCTGTCCTCATACGGAGAGTCAATCAAGTTCCACAGTTCAGACAGCAGGGACACCAAATTTTTCAGCTGGATTTGAAAACAAATGTTGTTATCCAGGCCTTCATACTTCTAGTCAGATGCACAAATAACTAACAAGGTATGCTTACCTTCAAATATCGAGCTTTTCTTTCTAATTTCAGTTTGTGGATGGCTTCCTCTAGACCTTCCAGCACGGTGTTCCCTATGTTTGTGGACTGTTCTAAGCTTTTCACATGCAAACTCGGATGTACATCACTAACTGTCTTTCCGAAATCCATTCCAAGAACAGCACATAAAGAATGCACCTCATTTACATATTCCAGAATTTTGGTAACACGTTCCGCCTGCAAATAACACGACAAACACTCAATTATGGCGCACCGAACCACTCAGAACACCCACATACCCTTGATGCATTGTCAATATCTAGTTTAAAGTGCCACCACAAAATACGTAAGATGTAATAAAAAAACATTTTCTGTGTGAGCAGTAATATATTGTGATATCTTAATAACTGAATATTTACCTTCTCCTTTTGAAGCAACCGCAGACGATTCTGGTATTCAGAGAGTTTATGCATTGATAAATCATCTTCTTCGTCACAAGCATTAGAGGTCAGATTACTGCTTAAAGTGGTGTACCCCAAAATTTCTTCATTTATTTTATCCAGCTGTTCTTTCACGTTAGTGAACTGCTTCTTTCTTTCATCCCGCTCAGCTCTTAAATCTTCAAGGAGTGGGCTGACTGCTGCTAGTTTCTCTTTTAATGATGCTGCTTTTTTATCAGTATGAATCTGGCAACATCTCAAAATAAATGAAAACAAAAGGTCAAGTCAGTGATGCCTTCGAGTGAATCATGGGTTACCTTTTTTCCGTAGAATTATTAGAACTGCGATAACCTTTTTTGAGAAAATCAGCTAGGCATCATAGCACACAATATTAGCTACAGTTCACTGGAAAATACTCACCATTTATGATAGACCTCAACTAACTACATTCAAACCCATACATGGGTACCTCAATGCCAGTACACATGAGCTTGAAAACTGGTGATATCCATATTCCAGTTTCCCAACAAATCTTCAAGTATTCAACAAAAATTCACAATAAAATCCAAAGGGTTGACTTTACAGCTACTCTGTAGAACCTTAGGAGGCAAAGCCAAGTACACTCAAACAGATGCGACATGACTAAATCACACAAAACGGGCTGTCAACCTTACCGGTGAATTAATGTTGAGCTCCCCGAGTGAAGCCATCAGTGTTGCCAGCTCGGCCTCCTTTGTAGAAATGCTCTGATGGAGCTTTGCCTTGGTATTTGCAGCCTCTTCCACTTTCCTTCGGTAAATTTCAAGGCACTCCCTTTCCAATTCAAGCAACATACGATCTTTCTCCGCCTGGGTCTCCCCAATATCCGTCCAAATTCGCTGGATTCATCAAAAAATAAAATCAGTAAAATTAACATACGAGAACCATGAAATTTACAGCTACAAATTCGGCAAACATGGGGAAAAAGATGCCCCTAGTTGGGGCATCCAAAAAGGTGAAACTTTTGCGCAGCCAAAGGGAGAAAAAATGGACCAAAATTCTTAAAAAGAAGGGAACACAATGGAGCATAGGAATCAACAAAAAGATGAATGAGAACGGAACAGAACGGAAAGCAGCGGCTTATATACGCGAAGGAAGCAAACCTCGAGCTCTCGAAGCAGCGGAGTAAAGCTAATCCCCATGCGTGAACTGGGCAAGGAAGGCAGCATTTTTCCGCAGATCTCTTCAGCTTTCTCTGTCTAATGAGTGATGTTTAGTGTAGGGCTCATAAAACTCCCAAAAACGTCTTATTGTGGTGGATATTAAAAAGTCAAGTAAAAATGGTGTACAACTTTAGTGCAAAAGAAAAATTGATTGAATGACAGCTGATCAATCAACATAATTGGGATTTTTATATCATTACTTATCTTTATACACTTTGCATTGTTTTGTACTAGTTGCTGCAGAGGCCACCAAAGGCTGAAACTGAAACTAGGTGTACATTGTACTTGAGAGTTTGATACAAATAATGAAGTACGCAATAGGGCATGTTAACAATAGGGCATGTTAACATAATGAGAATGCTGTTGCGTATAAATTGGTTGAGGAGATAATAGAAAGAATGTAAAATACAGCTTTTTGTTGGATGAAAATAACAGCAGGTGGGCATAGAGACAGGGACTTTGGAACTGTAGAAGTATGAAACAAGGTACCATATCAATAATGGAAAAGGGGACCCCCAATTTTGTTCTTAGAGTGTTGTTCAAACTTGGTTATCTGAAAGAAAAATAGGATGCCATTTTGATTAGGTAGAAGAAAAAAAAATCAAAGGGTTCCTTCCAGCATTGTCTTTGTTTGTTTCTATTCATTTATTCTGGTAGTACGTAAACAAAGCAATGGAACCTTATACGTATCACCCCACCTACTGGGTTGTTGCTTTCTATTTAATTAGTGGGAACTTATGATGTACCAAACTACTGTACCAACCTTAATAATTGCTTCAAAAATAATATACTCCTGGTTTTCATTTTGCATTTCATTACCATGTTTCAGAAACTTTTGTTGTCTGTATCCATAAAAAAAATAAAAACCACTCCTGGTGAATATTTTACTACAAGAAAGGGATTAAATTGTTGACCAGATAACGGTTAATTTTATTAGAGCATATGCACCCATGTAAGCCTTCAATTCATGGATTCATAGATTTAATCCATGCCATTGGTTACTATTCATACAAATTTAATTTAATCCCTCTATTCATGGATTCATTCAACTCCATCAATTCATGAATTCATGAATTACTATTGTGGTATTTCATGTTTGGTAGACCAATGTGGTATTCATGGCCATGAATTGGTCCATGAATTATTGAGGTCCATGATCATGAATTGATCAAACATGAATAATTGATGGAGTTGAAAATTAATGGGTGCAAAAATTTTTTCCATGAATCCATGGATAATGCTCATGAATCCATGAATAAAGGCAATGGGTGCATATGCTCTAATAGACCCATTTTACAGTGTCCGTGGGACTTGGGAGCACATGAATTGATCGATTATTAAGTATTGTATACTACTAGTGATCATTGTGTCTTCAAAGTATGTATATCACTGGAGCGTGCGTTATGAGAGTGACTGACCCATTGACCGTTGACTGAGCTCCAAACCCAAATACTAAATATAAACAAAGCTCTCTGATCTCCATAACTTTTGTTTAACTGGTCCCGATGTTGGGAGGAACATCGACCGAGTGGAAGCATGTGGTTGCGATTTGCTTTTCCATTGTCCCTCTCAAAAATACACACAAACATATATTAAAACTGGAGTAGTAAATTACAGTTTATTTAGCTGTATGAATGTGTTGATTTATGGGTTCAGGATTTGTTTATAGGGTTTGGCTCCTTGTTTTGGTAAAGACTATAACACCAGAAAGTAACCTCCGTTGTGTGCCGCCCATGAGGTAGTGTGATGTTCAAGCATAACCTTTGTTGATAACTTATTGAATTATAATGCTCCATGCAGAATCGAATAGCCACTGTCTAATGAATATTTTACACTCAAATTATGGAGTTAGTTGTTGTTGCTTATAATAAGGGTTTGTACATGTTTGCTCTACTTTACAAAGAGTCTAAACACACAGTTGTTGAATCACAATTTTGAAATACCAGCACTTTATTTCTTTCGGATTTCCTGCAAAAGGTTGCTATATGCTCGACATCAGTACTGATTTTAGTACAGTACCCTTAATTTTTATAAGTACTACTCTCTCTGTCCTCTTTTGTTCTTTCTATTTTTCTATTCAGGTGTCCCTTAAAGTTCTTCCTATTTCCTTTTATGACAATTAATTCACTCTCACAATACACTCTCTTTCCTACTTTATTTTTCTCT
>JAWWMW010001810.1:191579-209029 GCA_035048345.1 Echeveria elegans | reverse complement strand
TCTCCATATACTTTACACTATCCCATGATTACCAAATCACATATTCTTCAATCCCCATGACCACGTTTTATATTCTTTGAAATTATTAAGCGCGAATTTAACTGACTGTAAGGATTTTAGAAACTGTTTAGATGCGTAATGAACTAGTTGCAAATATTCTAAAATCCTTACAGTCAGCTCGGGTGCAACATCCACTCTACTATTTGCATCCGTAGATTCAAATAAATCAACAGATGATATAAATCATATTATTTAACGAAACACGTGACTTGCATGTACAAATCACGTATCATAATGTTGCACATTTACACCCATTAATGCATCTACGGATACAAATAGTCATGCACGGGTGCACCAAACCAGATCGGTGCATCTGAGTAATTGTCTACAATCATATAGTTAGACATCAACACAACAACAACGATTTACGATCAACAAACTGTAGAAAAAGATTGAACCTTTGTTCGGAGAGGATGCGCTTGAAGCTGTATCATATAATTTCGCAGTGAATCCTTAAAAACATCAGACATGGTGGCGGCGGGCCACTATTTTCTCCGATAGATCGAATCTCTCTCTTTCACGTTTAAGATCGAGACAAGGGTCTGATCATTGATGTAAAATATATAGAGAGGGACGGAAGCTAAGCGAGTGCGGTTGTTGTGAGTTTGAAGATCGATTGCACTGCAAGTGCTACTTCTGAGAATTAGCGACGGCGTTTTGTTTTTCCTTGGGTTGTTTGGTAGAGTGGAGATTGGTCAACGCCAATAATTTTTATTTTTATTTTTGGTAGCCCCGTTTAGTAATCTCTCGGGGTTCATTTGGATTTGAGGATAAATTTTAAGAAAAAAGTTATGTAAAGTAAAAGTAGATAAACAGTCGGGCAAGATGATTACCATTTGACCAGACTTTTGTTGGCATTTATATTTACTTTTACACTAGCGTATCGGTCATCGTCCCGACGGGAATGCATCGTTCCGAATGCGCTATTGAACAGCTCAAACACGGTCGTGACTCGATCGATCAATTTTTGAACTCGTAAGGTTTGTGTATATTAAAACCTTTAATTTTTAATGGGGCAGACCGGGCTCGTGTGCTGTGTGTAAATTTAAACTTTTAATTTTTAATGGATCGGACTGGGCCCGTGTGTTCACACGAAGAGAGTAAAGCGATTGAAAAATTAAATAAAGAGGGGTATTTTGGTCAGTTTATATTTGACCTCTCGTTCACCTATTCTATTATATATTAGACTTGTTTAGAGAGTGTAATTTTGGTGAGTGGCTCCTCAAAGAGCGAACAAAATGAGAGCGATGGAGTAATATATATTCGACTTATATGTTTGAACAAAGTTGGTAAATTTTCAAAAACAATACTCCCTCTGTCCCAAATTATAAATCCACTTTCTATTTGCACACATATTAAGAAACTTTATATATGTACAAAAATATCCTTTGAATGCATTTATTGCAAGTTTGAAAATATAAAACTTATAATTAATGCATGGATAATATTGTCCATTTATTATAATTTCTTTCCTAGTTAACTAAATGAACCTATAAAATGAGGCATCCAAAAAAGAATAGTGGCTGAAGGAGGAAGTATTATTTTTAACATTTTAAAAATCAGCCTATCTTTCATTAAACTTCACAGATCAAAAATGTTACAAAAAAAAAATTGTCGCATGAAAGGCCAAATGCCTTATTATAATTTTTTACTACTTTACCACAACTAAGCATTCACAGGAATGTTGCATTCGTCGATTTTGCTTCTGTGAAGTTGAAAAGCAGGAGTTACCCATGCGCCACAGCTGCATTGCATGCCAGCCCAATTGAAGGAACCGAGTCGAGCTTTGCAGCCTAAACATTGGAGTTTCTCCTCCACATGGCCATCTTGGACTGCAAGGAGTACAAGTTTGTTAGAATATGATATGTGAATGGTTTGTATGCCCGGTTTTAGTGGAGCAGTTGGCTCTATACGCTAACCTGGCTCCATCCATTTCATTGGCTCCACAAAGATGGATGAACATTGAGGTTCATTCTCAGCGTTCCGGCCATCGTTACTTCTTTTTCTCCATTTAAAGCACTTTTCTCCGCCACCACGCTCGTGTGGGACAACTTGTTCCTGTAAAGCTACAATCCGACGGCATCTTTTGCATCTATAAATTACTGGAGGATTTTGTTCAGGCTGAGTTGCTTGCAAGTTAACTTCTTCCATTTTGATTATGCTAAAATTCTACCTATTAAAACCCAACAAATAAACAAACATTAAAAATTTATTGTCCTTTAAGAAGAAAAAAAAAAACTTTCCTCGTAAACTGCCTTTGATAAGAAATGCAAGACAGCCACATCGGAAACCAATAAACATTCACAAGAAGCTAAACTGTTAGATAGAATCATACTGACAAGTAACACATTATCAAATATATGAATTTGTAAATTACGTACTTGCAAGATGATGACTAAAACTACAGGATTGCACATTGATCTTAAGACTACCACTATAGAGTACGACGCCCTGTACATCAATATATCTAGGTGGTGCCATTGGTAGCGAATAGATCAAGCACGAGAATGACCGTCGCGACTAAAAAATGAAGCACTCAGTAACACAAATTTGCCCAAATGACATTAAACATGAATCTCATAATCAATCACTCAAGGAAATATGCACGAAGTTGCCAGTCATAAAGAAAAACTCAAAGATAAACAAACAAAGTAGCATTGATTCAACGTAAAAGGGATGAACCGCGCTAGACTGCACCAAGGATTTCCGTCTTCACAAAGTAAAATCAAGTACATAATCCATCACTCATCTCAATCATGAATATTGTAAGGTGTGGAATTTTCGAGTGCTTCTTTCAGAACAATGAAAAGTTAATATATATAAAATTTACAAACAAACAAAAAAAAGCCTAAAACTAATGCGCAAGTAATCTATTCAAATTCTAGGGTTTCAAAAATTAACTATCCAAAACAACAACGACAGTGTCTGTAACGAGATATTTTTATTATTACAGAATGAAACGAATTAGCAATTGGTAGGCAGAGAGCGCTTACCGATCTCGCATCCGAAGTCCTCCTCGCGCGTCCTTGCCGGAGCACTCACTCGACCGACGCCGAGGTCGGAGGAGCCATTTGGGCGTCTCTTCTTGGGCCTGGTGTCAACTCTCTCATATTTCACATAGCCCAAATCCATATAATCAAACTGCAAGTCAAATCACTTTGAAACGACGACGTTCCAAATAGAAAATGATGTCGTTTTGTATAAGGTTGTCATTTTGATGCTGTATATATTTTGCTGTTCAATGTTTTGATCCTGTGAAAGTTCAAAGTCAGTTTCAATTCTCGACGAAGTCGGTCACTCATCTTTCGGCGTACTACACTGCTCCACCTTCTCCAGAGTGGGTTATGATATGTTATAAGGATTGAGTTGTATGAGGACACTTGTTTTTAAAGAGGATATGAGGACATAATACGAGGCGTCGGATTTAATTAGTTCAAAATGGAATAAAGAAAATTTTAATTAATAAGATTAAGTGCTAATATATGTCATAATCTCAGCCTTTATATTGACATGGACATTTGAAACATGACGATCTGAGATGAGGACGATGGTGACATGAGTTCGCCGCACGTGTATTTTCTGACTGTCGCCTGAGAGATCACTAGTAGAGCGTGACAAGGGCCTTGAAGTTGAAGCATGTTGTTTAACGAGAAGATCTAGAATCCGACGACAAAGCAAGCGACAATGGCTTTGGGTTGATTCGGTGGATGTAGAGGAGCTGCTGAGACAATGGATGTAAAAGGGACACTTTTGGTGTCGCCGGAGAGCTCGGTGAGCCGCAGGAAAGAATGGAAAATCAAGCAGAGGTGAGCCTGTTGAGATATCATAATCCCAACGTTTACTCCTTTAGTTTTATTTTTTTTACTTTTTAGGGTATTTTATTATGATGGCTTCCTTCGATTCCCTCAAATTTACTAATGTATTCTGCACAATTTTAAAATTTAAATTTTTACCTATGATTTTTTTATTTTTTGTCTTATTCTTTTTTGTCTTATTCTCCAACTATTTTTAGCTACGAAATTAGTATTTTTAATTTCCGTCGCTATATATATGGTGATGAATTAAATTCTTTTATATATATCTATATAAATCAATTTTTTTGATGAAAATTTTGGTTATACCAAAAGACACAATTTTACATGATATAAGAAGGCACTTGACTGTTGGATACTTTGTTTTAACTCTGAAGTGCCAGAGACTTTAGTTGAATTGGTCTTGGTGACCTAATTGCATGATTGTTGCATTACATGGTTTATAGCTCATTCATGAATCATGATCATGTCCCTATTCCCACATGCATATGGCTTTCAGTTTTGTTTGTTGTCAGCTAGTCCCAGTAATGTAGTTTAGCGTTCCTCCCAGACAAGTACAGCAAGACTTTTGAAGTCGTTATTTTGTATGACAGTTATGATTACCTCCAAAGGAAGGAATGACAAGTTCAATGGTCAAGTACATGTGCTGGTGAGTGTTGGCGTTAATTTTGTCGTCAAGATTCCAGAGAAGAAATGTCATCCTTTCGCCCATTATCGTCGGAAAAAACTGAAGTGTTTTCCCTTCCATAAGTTGTGTGATTCCACATGGAGCGAAATTTCCAAACATTTCTAGCTTTTTCATCTTACCAGGAAAATGAAATAACCGACAGGGACAAACTGTATCCCCCTGGTTGAGCGTTGTTGCTAGTTCTTCCATTGTACTTTGTACCCTGTATGGAGAAACTCCAAGTTGATGAATTCAAATTTTGTAAATACGTATTGGGAGAACAAATATCAAAGCTTAGTATTCCTTCAGCTGCAATTATTTGACTAACTTATGATTGCTGATGTATAGCAAAAATTTTCATCAGGATTTAGAAGCAGAAATGAATGTGAGTGAATTATGTCAAGTCAAGAGCCAAAACTGACTTGTTAAACAACGCAGCTAAGCTGCCGACTCGAATGGTGTCTCCCCACTTCTTTGTGTCTGGTTATTTGAGAAGCCTTTTTCCTGCCTGTATACTTGACGATAAACTCTGTTACCTCTAGGCCTGTAGTCACTTTCGCTGTTATCTCGCCCATACCGATTTCCCGTTCTTACTCTTGGTCCATCTGTTTGGTAGTTACCCCTTCCTCTGCCTCTTTCTATTGAAAAGAAAAATTCGAAATCAAATTATGAAAGGAGGAACACAATCAAATGAACTCATATGTGGTTTTTTCCATATCATAAAAGTTAGCATCTTCCTTAAAACAATATAAATTTGAAGTTGCCGTTCCTCTAATCACTTAAAATAAAACTTAAGTAAGTTCATTTCAACACCAGCTTATTGCAGTGTAAACGAACAGACCCAAGCTCTCCGCCAATGGGACAACAATTGGGTGAAAAAAAAGAAGGGAAAAACATGCATCAGACACAGTTTTATTTATAGTATAGGCAAAGTACACAGAAAAATTAATGATAAAAGAACTTACTTCCACCACGCGATGCAATGCTATTTTTAGCTCTCCGTTCTTCAATAAATACTTGACGCCCACCAATTTCCATCGCAGGCGCCTGCCAATTGTGAAATATAAAAATACTAGCAACAAGATAATTGGATGGAAAAATCTACACAACTGAAGATGACAGAAGGTGGTTTGGGCTAGATTTGTTCAGATGATAAAGATAAACAGCAGTTGCATAAGGGAGTAGTCGGCCGTGAGATGGAGAGTAATTCTTAATTATGACTCATTTCTATGACTAAGAAAAGCATGAATGCGGTTGCTCAAAGAGAATAAACTGCACCATGAATTGCTAAATGATTTCTCACAAGTGGATTATACCTTTAAAGCATTTTGAGCCCCCTCAACGTCTTCAAATTCAACAAATGCATAACAAACACCAACATCCTGTATATTTAGAGAATAGAGATTAGAAAATGAGAATATTCTGTTTTTAAGATAATAGAAAGCAATAGAAACATGATAGTGCATAAAGGTACCTCACGGCTTCTGATGACAACTCCATCAGGCTTTAGTTTCCCAAACATATTAAATAATTGCTCAACATCATGTACTGAGACATCAGATGGCAAATTTCGAACATAAACGGATTTCAATTCACCTGAAAGCATAATCATATTGGTATAAATAAAGAATTTCGTTTATAAGAGAAAGCAGAGAAGGCTGGTTGCGGCCATGAGATAAGCTATAATCATAGTGAGTGCATCAAATTTATTTCGTACTGATCAAATTTTAGGAAGACTTCGAGAGATTAAAGTGTGTAGCAACAAGACCTTCATATTCTACAGTTGGCACATCTTCAGTTATCTTTGTTATGGGTGATGAGGACTGTTGTTGAGTTGTTGATGGTGGCGGATGATGCTTTTCTGGACCAGGCTGTGTATTTTGGTTCGCAGGATGAAAAGGCTGCGCTTGTACTGGCTGTCCTTTCACAATGCGTAGCTTTTATGACAGAAAGAAACAGGGTCAGTATTGACATTTCTTAAATAGTTTAATTAAAGGCCGGGCATTAAAGAGCATACAATAGAAGCATAGGAAAGCTTTTGGGGCTCTGGCATTGAGGGTGAAGTTAGCTGTTGTGTGGCTGGGTCAGACTTCTGATTAGATTCAGTCGCAGAATCAGAGGGCTTATCCTCATCTTTAATTTGTGGCTCTATGTTTTGTGGCAACTTCTGCTCTGAGAAACGAAAATTTTCAGCAGATCCATTTTCCTTGACATCAGCACGTGCTGCAATTTGTGGATCTTGGTTTTGTATATCTGTCAAATATGTAGGATCTAGAACTGCAAGAGCGCACATAATTTAATTTGGACGGTCTACTTTGATGCATTGAGCGAAATAAAAGACCCTCTCAAACATATATGGAATATATTACATGGTGGAACAATACAATGATAATAGGCTCAGAAAGTGAATACACCAAATGCAATATAAAGTCCAAATTTTGTCAAATATAAGGAAATGTTTTTTTTAGTGGCAGGGACATTCGTGTCTACAGATTTTTCACCTCTTTGAAGTTTAACCTCCTATCATATTTCAGTATGTCAATTAAACCATTTAGTCTTCTTAATTTTACCATTTGCATAAAAGATTTATGAAGCACAAGTTGCATAGGAATAAATTTTCTATCTATACATCCATGTCCCTCCTTGCATCAATGAGCATCAATGAAAACAAAATACCTGGCTGCGCATTTCCTGGAATACTCAGCCCAAACAGTGCTGCAGGATGGTGGATCGATTCATCATCAATAAAGTGAAAAAAGTCATTCAGCACGAAAAAGCCCTTCTCTTGAGGTGCAAGAAAGAAAGTCTGTACGAATTTCTTCCGACTGTTGTCCTTCAATTGTACAGACCCTGAGGCCATTGCCATAACACCTCCATTCCAAGAATCCAATGAATGTGCTGTCTTGATTTCAACTCCAGTATAATTGAGAGACATGACTAATGCATGGATTTGCTGCTCAACAAAGTTATGCAACAAGAACAGACATAATCACCAACATTTCAGGACAACAGCTTAAGTGGCACTACATCGAGGAGCCAACTATGCTTTAGAACAGACATAAGCACACATTATCCGTCTAAGATTCCAAGGTCCATTTTAAATGAATAAATAAACAGTAAAGTAGCTAGCAGGCATGAACAATAAGATTGCTGAAAACAAAAGAACTGTTTAGCTGGGTATTTAAAAACACAATAAATTATGAATAAAAAAAAACACAATTAACTATGTGAGTGTCTGATTAATCTAAATTCTAATTTCACATGCCTGACAAGTAAAAATTCATATCCTCTAACCTTCCAATTCAATTTCCATGCACTGACTAGGACATGCCTAAATACGGAGCACTAAAAAGGATGACTTGAATCCAACGCTGAGATTTTGCTAGCACGACACAAAGTTGCCATATGTGCCTGTTTAGTATTGATCACATACAGTAACATAAAAAGGTACAAGGAGTTGCACTGTCTTTTCTTTTTCTCCACTGTTTTGCAAAAGCCACATGAAATTTGCAGATTAAGGTTTACCTTTTCTCAATAGGGCATCCAGTCTCATTTCTCAAAGTCTTGTAAATAAATTAATTAAATAAATGAACAAACTTTGCAATCATGCGAAGGAAATTACCAGCATGGCTGATGCAGATTCGACAGTGGTGCCATTGATGCGCAACATAGTGCTGGCATCAGTATAGAACTGGTGCACATACTCAGGCTGGGTCTGAAGCAAGTTATAGTACTGATGAACAAAGTATGTCCCAACCTGAATTCAACAAAATTAATCGACATAAGAATAAATAATCATTCAATAAGAAAAAGCAAATCATGAAATGACTTGGTTTAGTAGCGAAGTGTAGAAAAGAGGGATTTTTACTTGGGCGGCGGTGACCGGAAAAGTGGCAAAGGGAGTCGCCATTGCCTTGCCGAACCCTAAAACCCCAAATTAAAAACTGGATCTGATTTTCGCAGCGCCGATGACAAATATAAATAAAATAAAGTTTAGATTTTTATTTAAGTGAGCTTTGTTTGCTTCTTCTTGTTTACTCCACCGTCCCGTAATATATTTTTTAAACTATTCTTTTTGGACAAGTGTACTGATGCGTCATTTTAGATGCGCAATCGAATTGGTCAAATAAGAGCGAGAGTCAACCGATCAATTTTTGGGATCGTGCGGGCCAAATTTAAATGAATATTTTCATTTTTTGTAATATTCCTACTTTATCTTATTCCGGTTTTATTTTATTTCTATTTTTCTTTATTCCGATTTATATTTATTCCTATTTTTTCTTATTCCAGTTTAGGCTTATTCCTATTTGTCTTATTCATATTTTTCCTTATTACAGTTTATGCTTATTCTTATTTTTCCAGTTTAGGCTTATTCTAATTTTTTGTCGCTATATGTCTGGTTCACTATTCTAGATATTCTATTATATATATACAAGGACAGACGCTATTCCCCCCCCAATTCAATCAATTTCTCGCGATTCTGGTGCCCAAACTACTCATCTTTCCATCTCCTCAATTCTCATCCTCATTCCCGTCGTACCCATCTACAAACTTGGGAAAAAAAACTAAATAAATTATCATAATGTCATTAATGAAGGGTAAAATTGACAATTTATGTTTGATTATTCATCATTTTCATTATTCATTTATATGTTTAGATATATAATGTCTCAAATATATCTTGAAATATTATTCTCATCAATTTTACTTTCACATGCATTCTCTCTATTCATTTATTATTTCACTTTTTACAATCATTCATCATTTATTATTAATCAAATCACTTATTTTTCTCACACAATCACTCTCTCTTTAGTCATTACTTGCATTACTTTGTGTACTTTTTCCAACAACAAGTATCAATCAATTAATTTTGTAGCTTTCTTAAATCTTGTGCGCATTGAGAAACCGTAAGGATCATTTATGGACATAAGAGAGAGTAGAGTTTAGTGGGTTACTGACTAAAAAAATAAGTGACTTTAAAATTCATTTTTTAATCTACTTATCTATTGTAATTATAAATTAATAAAAATGTTCTTAGAGAATTTATTTACTTCCGAATTTGGATTCAGAAAATTATTATCAGAATCGCCAAATGCAGTTTATATACGAAACAACGTTGTAAATTTTCGATTTCTTGTACTAATGGTTTGCTGTTTAACATTTTCAAAGAGGCTTAGAATGCAGTAATCTCCATGGTTCGGGATTAATAGCGAAAAAAATGTTCTGAAATAGTACTACCACTAGCTTCGTCAACATCAACTATGGAAGCAAATTTATGTATTGATGTGTCCAAAATTTCTGTATCAGTAGGAGCTCGGCAACTGATTGCCAATGGCAATCAGATCAAGTTCAAATTCCTGAATAGGTCGAATTCATGCGGATGTGGTACTTTTCTTTAAGGGTGCAGCTCTTGATGACTTCTAGGAACTCGAAACCTCTCATTGCTTTTTACCTTCCGCTAAGCTAACACGAATGGCCCTTCCTTCCAGTTCCTATTAATGAAAAAAAAGAAGGAATGTAGCGTCATGTCTGCTTATGATCAGGTTTATAGTTTTTAGTATGTATTGAATGGATCGTATAATTACCACTCCGTTGAGTGTTTCAAGGGCAGCTTCCATTTCAGCTTGGGATGCATAGCTGACAAAGCCATAACCTCGTGACCTTCCTGTCTCGCCATCATACAAGACTCTAGCTCCAACCACACTTCCATGCGCTTTGAAAAGTTGGGTCAATGACTCTGATGTTACTGACCACGATAAGTTCCCAACAAAGAGTTTGTACTCAGTTTCTGGGTACAAAGGTTGCTTGGGCTTAGGCTGGTCCGCAAAGTTCACTCTCATCGTCCTCCCACCGAATTCCTAAACCGACCAAATTTCAACAAAATACAATTACTCTTGATTCCTTTGTAATCAAATTTTAAAGGTTGAATTACAACTGCGCAAGTATACTTACTCGTCCCTCGAGATTTTGAATGACAATATTGCAGTCTTCCACACTACTCATCGTCACAAATGCAAACCCTCTGCTCCGGCCAGTTTGCCTGTCATATAAAACCTATAGAATCTCCTCATCATTAGCAAAAAAAAACACTTCTGCAATTCTGCTCATAAAATGCATGTCCATAAATCGAAATACACAACACCATCCTCTCATCTCAAATCGAACTAAATTCAACTTACTCGAGGAACATAATCAAAGCAATAGACAATTATACTTAAATTTCTGAACTATCAATCTGATACTGATTTTCCGATTCAAAGTTGAATGTAAACTTGTAAAGTAAAGCTAAACGGAACACAACTTGATCAACATACATGAAATGTTTTTACCTCAATGAGCTCAGGATTGGCATATTCCTGAATGATACCAGCAAGCTGAGCACTATCACAAAGATAAGGCAAGTTCCCAAAGTAAAGCTTAGTATTACTACTCACTTCCTTGTTCACCAATTCACCTTCTTCAACCGACGCTTCGTCCTGAGCCACAGCGGCAGATATCCTCAGAACCCGGCATTTGCGCAAGACCCAGTTCGATAAAACCGCCTCATTTGCTCCCTTACAGCTACTGCTGATGATGGTATGATTATAATTGGTGTGAGAGTTGAAGAGTGCAACAAGGCGGCTCTGTTGTTGTTGTAGGGGTCTAATAGGGTCAGTCAGCATGTAGTGGATGGATGAAACCACGACGGCGGATGCAGCAGTGGCCATGATGAAGTGAAACTGATGGTGTTGTGTTTGGAAAAATGGGATCAGAAGATGAGTTGTTTGATCATAGGAGGATGAAGTGAAAATGGGACTGTGGGGGTGTGGATTGGATTTTGTGTGTGACGTGGGAGAGGTGTGGCCACTCAGATTGCTCGGGATTGGATCATCATCATCTTATAAATAAGTTTGCGTTTTCGAATTGAGTGTCAAAACATGTTTTCGCAATCTCTAGAGTTAATAATATAGAAGGTTCAAAATATAGAAGGTTGACAAACTCTCTTAATTAAATCAAAGATTTTATGTATTTACATGTAGCATTGGAGTAAATTCGTAGGTATAGATTTTTTCGCGTCATGTTTTACGGAATCAGATCCTGTGCAGCGCTGCTACTTGTTGCACGGATCCGAAACGACATCGTGTTATTTTTAATATTATTTTTAATCTCAACTCACGTGACTACATCCCTTCGTCTTCTCTGCCGCTTGCTGCTTTCAGTGGAACTTTTATCAAATCCTTGAATCGTTTTCATCGACTACAAATCACCCTTTCCTTTACCCTTACCCTTCTCTTCCATCATATCAAACCCATTTAATTTACTCGCCATAAATTATCAAATGATCAAATCTCTCATCAACTACAAAGTTTCGGTACTCTGAGTCAAACTGAATGTTGATGATCCATGTTGTGGATTGGTGTAAAATGGGGAAAACAAGATGTTTTAATTCATTATGAAGTAAATTGATGGGCAGAGAAAGGTTTCAGGTAATTTAAGGGCGAATGAAAGAAAATTGTGGTGTGAATTTTTATTGCGAAAACACTACATCGGAGTTCTCGAGGTTTAGGGTTCTGTATTCTTCAATCTTCGTATATGGATTTTTGCCCTGCACTTTTCAGAGTCGGATTCTGCTTTGATTCATTACGAATCGAATTGATGCACGAAGATGCTTTGAACCGAAAGACTAGAGAGGAAGGGCATGCGAAGCGGAGGTGGGTTCACTGAGTTGCAGATGGAATTGCGATTTAAAGTACTAATGAAATCTAAACAGTGTTGGCAGTGGATCCGATTCCTACCATTACCAACAAAACAATATTTCACAATAAAAATCAAACTCCAATCTATCGAGAATTTGATGAAAGTTTCACAGTCAACAAACGGAAGAGAAGACGAAAGGAATGTAATCACGTGACTTGAGATTAAAAATAATATTAAGAATAACACGATGTCGTTTCAGATCCGTGCAGCAAGTAGCAGCGCTGCACGAGATCTGATTCCTGATTGTTTTTGCAAAATGTAAATTATCCTACCATTGTTTTTGCAATTGTCAAGTAGGGAACGACACAATTTTAACTTAATAATTTACAAACTGTGTCATTTTAAAAATGCAACCCAGTTGGCTTTTCTGTAGGCCAGATTCTACGAATTTTTTCTCTCTAATATACGCTATTTTTAAATTTTGATTTCCAAACTACCTTACTTCTCAAATTTCTTTCCAAAATACGCCACTTCTCAAATTTGACGTAAATTGGAAATTTTTTCAGATTCCACATTCTATGATAATTTTATTTAAGATTTTTTGGGGTTAATTACTAGGCCTTTAGTTAATTTTGACACTCGTGGACTCTTGAAAAAAGAAAACAAATGAAAAAAAGAAAAAGAATAAGCTTAAAGAGGGTTTTATGCGTTGTTTTATTTGATTTTGAATGGAACATCACAAGGCAAGAACTTTGAAAGCAGATCTGACGAGGGCGACAGCCGACAGACAAGCCCAGCTCTCAGAAAAAGACAAAACGCACACGCTACAATTTGCCGGCAATTTCCTCTTCCTCTTCTCTTCTCTTCTCCGCTCTTTTCCATTTTCATTTTCTTCAATTTCCCACCTATCAAAAATCCCTTTCTCCTCACCTACGCTTCAAAGTTTGAATCTTGGGTAACAAAATTAGGGTTTGGAATTTTGAATCACTTTTCAATCAACCCCATCACCATCATCGTCTTCCTTATTCGATTTTTGAAGAGTCGATCGGTTGTTGATATGCATGCATTCAAGGACAAAGTCTCGCGCATGTTCTCGGACCCATTGAAATCGGCGACTTCTTCTGCTAGCGGAGAGTCTCAGGTTGATTTGATTTTGATCTCTAATTGCATGCTTTCTGAATGTTACTTGTTTCTTTCAGCTCGCTTTAGTTTTCTTCTTGATTCATTTTTGATGTGGGTTTGTCTTTTTGATTTCTTGGTCAGCGGTTAGTGTGGAAAAATTTAGGCTTTTGGTCTGCAAAAAAAAAAAGTTGATTGGGCTGCTGTTTCGCTGATCGTCTTATGAACCAAGATCTGAGTTTCGGCATGTTACTGATTGGGTGAGATGTGTGATATATGAAGTTAGATGTTGGTAGTTATTTGCTATGCTGATATGGTGAACTTGAAAGATCAAGTGTATGAATTGAATTAGGCAAAAGAGAGCGGAGCACAGTCATGATTTATTGCTATCTTGATTGATTTAGGTTATGTGGATTGTGGACATGGTTCGTTAGATGAATGACGCGTGTTGGATTTTTTCGTCACCATGATCTGCCAAATAAGTTAACTTAGAAAAAGGGAGCTATAACTGTTCAAATTGCTGGCAGAATTAGAAACACTGCACCACGGTAGAAATTAGATGTACGGGATCGTCTAATCCTAGCTGCTGATCATGGTTTCTATAATCACATGTACTGCATTCGTTTACTGGCTGGAAATCGCAAGTGAATGCAAACTGGATGATTGATAGAGCACAGCAAAAGAGCTATGAGGATTGAAGGTGTTAACTAATTAGACATTATTGATATGATTTGAATGCGGTGGCTATTTTTGTATAAATATTAGCAAAAATAATAGTTTTCTGGCCTCCATATTATTGATAAAATGAGATGTCACTTCACAATGAAATTATCCATTGAGATTTCATTGCGCGATGACTTCCCAGTTGGTCCCTGGACGGTACGGTGAGTTCTTAAATCCTAATTTAAACAGAAGTGAAAATCAAATCTCTTCCATGTGGCTCCAAAATTCATCATGTTTATATTTATAGATATAAAATATGGAGTCTATAAGTTTCCTTTTTCTTATGATCTTATTGATTTGATGTTGTCCCTGACCGCAGCTTTGAATTTGTAGGAACAGGTGAATTCCTCTTCGGGTGGAAAATATTTTTCCTCTTTTTTGTCTTACATAAACCCTGCATCCCATGCTGATGAACACAAAGCTGCTACACATTCACAGAGGAACAGTCCGGATGAGCTAGTAGCAGTTAGATGGAAATCCTTTGAATGGCAAGACAAACATTTCAGTTGTGGAGGGTCATCTCCTGAGCTTGAAAATAAAAAGTCAAATGGACAAGGTAATGAGGACGATCATTTCTCAGGGAGAAGCTCCTGTGATTCTGAAGTTTTTGAGGATGCACCGGACCCTCCTTCTCCAGCCAAATCCATGAGTAATTTGACGGAGGATTCATCCTTCATAACCCCTGAGCTTTATGAGTTCTTTGAGTCGAGCCTTCCCAATATCGTCAAAGGTTGTCAGTGGGTCTTGTTGTATAGGTGGGTTTATTTGGTGAGGACCGGACGACTTATCCTTTTATCAGTTATCACTTCCCGTTCCTGATTTGATTTGCTTCTTTCCAATGAAGGACAGTACGTTGAAACATGGCATATCACTCCGCACCCTAATTCGTAAGAGCAGTCAACTTAGTGGTCCTTCATTACTGGTAAGCCAAAACACTTCACTACTCAGAAATTAAGTTATACAGATCATGAGAATAAATCGCTATCTTATTCGATCTGTATTCCTTAGATTGTAGGAGATACACAAGACGCTGTGTTTGGTGGCCTACTGGAATGCCCCTTGCAACCCACTGCTAAGAGGAAATATCAAGTATGCTGCGATTTTAGCCGTGGCAAATCAGTTCATGAATTTCATTTGTTCTAGTATCTCCTTGACAGTTCCTTGAATTACTTCACCACTCATATAGCTAAACTTTCTTTCAGGGGACAAACCAAAGTTTTGTATTCACCAACATATATGGTGAACCACGTCTCTTTAGACCTACAGGTATGATAAGCCAGCTTTCCCTTTGTTCATATGGATAACTATATATAAAAATAAAAAAAATCATGTTGCGGCATACAGATGTTTGCTTGGGACTTCTGAATTCCTTTTATTTTTTATGAGGTGTCTGACATACTGCTCTCATGCTCTTGGTTTTGCAGGTTCTAATCGGTACTTTTACCTATGTCTCAATGATCTGTTGGCATTGGGTGGAGGCGGAAATTTTGCTTTGTGCCTTGATGAAGACTTGTATGTTCTCAGTATCCTGTGAATCCCATTTCCGAAAGAAGAAGAAAATTCATTTGACATATATCGCTGATTTATATGCCCAACTTGTAGGCTGACTGGAACAAGCGGACCCTGCGAAACATTTGGCAATTCCTGTTTGGCTCATAAACCAGAGTTCAATCTAAAAAATGTCGAGGTGCCAAATCTTAACTATCGAATCTTGAATTGTGAAGTACCAGTACCACTCTTTTTGCTGATTATGTATTTATTTGTCTCATGGGCAGCTATGGGGGTTCGCGCATGCTTCTCAATACATCTCTTGACGGGGAGGGGATTCAGCATGGAACGGTTTCCTTCATGTTGACAAAGCTGTTGTATGTGTTTCATAGACAAAAGTTTAATTGTGTACGGTTTCTCTAATGTAATTGACATTCGAAAAAATATATCAAATGAATACATAGATATATTGGGTGAGAGTATATTTGTGTCACTCATGTGTTAAAAATTAAAACTGAATCTGAGAAACTTATTAAAAAAAAAATTTGATAGTGAGGTTACATTGGTATTGCGTGATAAACAAAAAACTAAATTCTCACATGTCATGCATGGATGTGGTTTGGAACCCCAGGAGCTCAAACCAAATTGAATAAATCTGTCTTACGCAAATCTACCAAATTCATACAGACTAATTTCAAAAACAAAAATGCTCAGGGAAACAACTTTGCCAGCTAGAATGAAACTGAATAGTGAGATTAAGGATTACTTAGCTGCCGGAACTGGATTCAGTAATTATCTTGAAATCGTTCAGATGGCCATCTGGAATAAAGAACATTGCAGCTCATCATCTAAGAATATGAAAATGACTGTTTGCACAACATATAGCACAATGATATGGGATTTAAGAATCTGAATTATCTTTCCAACGGAATGCCAAATATCCGAAGATTCCTGTCCGTGGGTCCCATCGCCACATACCTTGCATCAGGCCCAAATTAAAGAGTGTCACACAAATGATAATTTTTGTTAGAGTTGTCGCGGGACTTCACCCTTGGTCCCAACCTATCTCGCTGTTACTGTCCGGATTAATCGGCAATTTGCTCTTCCTCCCAAAAGACTGCATGATAAACGGCCGACATCATACCTAGAAATCTCTCTATTTATTGATTTGTGTTTAAGTGTGAACGTCGGTGAAATGGAAAGAAAAATAAAATAAAAACTACTTTATAAAAATATTAAGCAAGGGATGAGTCAATCGAAATTAGCGTTTTCTTTATATACTTAAGCTCCGTTTGATTTTGGAAAAAAATGAAAAAAAGAAAATTTTTAAAAAATATTTCATGAGAAAGTTGTAAGAAATATTTGATCTCATTGCCTATTTTTTCATTTTTTTTCCTTACAACCAAACACAAAATTTATATTTACTCAAAATTTTTCTTTAATTTTTTCTTTCCCCTCATTTTTTTTCCCGTAACCAAATGGGACCTTAGATAACACTCCTATTTAAATAAATTTAAAACAAAAGAACAAAACCTAAATGGAATACATTTTTGGGCCTGGCTTCGAACCGTAAGCCCAAAACTTTTCAGAAACCCACATCGTATATAAACCCCTTCTGCTACCAAAACCCTAGATCGCTCGCCAGAGTTCTGCTATAGCGAGCTACGATGTCGAAGCGAGGTCAGTTTCCGATCTAAATTTATCAGTTAAATTTCCGATCGAAGTTTCATATCTCCGATCTTCTATCTCGATATTTAAAAAATGCGCATTTTAATTAATGAATTATGATATGATTGAATCGCAGGGCGTGGAGGTTCCGCCGGAAACAAGTTCAGAATGTCGCTGGGTCTTCCAGTGGCTGCGACGGTGAACTGCGCTGACAACACTGGAGCGAAGAATTT
>JAWWMW010001810.1:176357-190401 GCA_035048345.1 Echeveria elegans | reverse complement strand
AAACTTTCAGGAAGTGTCTTCAACATTCTTTTCAATCTCAATAAATTCATTGCCTTTGAGTCGCGTGATCCATTCCTCATTCGTCAGGTGCTGTTTTGTGTGTGTGTGTGTGTGCTCTATTAATTCAAAGGGATCTTTTTCGTCCCATGAGTGTGCTGATTATGGGTGTATGTTTTAGGAACGAGAAAATCCCAGTTTAACCGAGTGGGATCGCTTTGCACATCGTGAATACATAAGACTTTCGATGGAGGAAGATTGTGACGATGCTTCAAACGGAAGTGGAGATGTCTGGGATGAGCCGCATGAGTCACCCTTTTGAGTTTCAAGTAAGTGTAAATCGTATTTATTTTCACAATCTCATCTGCACAATGCCCTTATGAGTATCAGTATGTATTTTCAGCACTTCTTGACTGTTACTAGCCTGATTGATTCCTTAGTTTCGAGAAACACTCATTTTGTTTACTCTGCAGGATTCGTGCCAATGCGCGCCGGAGAAGCACTCGTAAATGTGCATAGAATTGATAATCTGATTTTCAGTTAGATCTGGTGATAAAAAGTTAACCAGCTTGCCATGGACTGTCATAGCAGGATATGCAGTTGTAGATCGTTACATATCAGGCTTCAGCAAATGGAAAAGTATCTGCATCCGAAGGAGATTTGTTCCTCTCCGTCAGAATAACTCTTGGCAGCCAGTCAGGCTTTCTGTTGTTACATTTCTCCTACATTATTTTTATATTTATTCTGTATGCGCACAGATAACTAGCTGATTTTGCAGTTGGATTCAACCTTGAGAGAACATAACTTATCATAAGATGCACCTCATTGAAGACTTCTGCTTGATTAGGAAAAGAAAGAACAGTTTGTACTTTGTTGTTTAGTGGCTAACAAGCAAGTAAACCTGTGTTTCATAAATAATTCATGTAAACTTAACCTCTTCTTGAAATATGTGACTCTTCTTTTGTTGTGTGATCCGGTAGCTTCATAAATCATAAAGACAAGTGTTATGGTTTTGCAGACCGTTGTCCCTTTTTACTATTTTGTCATTTGGATTTCTTCGAGGGTTTGGACATTTGAGTAATGTGTTTTTCATGAATTTTAATTCTTATTTGATTCAAAATCTTATGCGTTAACTAATTTGTACATTTGTAAATCCCAAAGATGAAAATATGAAGAAAAAGAAAAAAAAAGAAATGAAAAAGAAAATCTCAAAGTGGGTTTGCTTGCGTTGTTTTATTTGATTCTTTGAATGGGAACATCCTATGCAAGACGAGGGCGACAGACGATCCCAGCTTCCAGAAAACGACAAAACACACCGCAAAAACGCACACGCTACACCAAACCCCAAAATTACCGGCAATCTGAGCCACTTTTTTCCAGTTCCATTTTTCTTCAATTTCCCACCATCCCATAATCACTTTCTCCTCACCTACGCTTCAAAGTTTGAATCTTGCGTTACAAAAATTAGCGTTTCGAATTTTGATCACTTCCCAATCAACATCATCGTCTTCCTTTTCAATTTCGTGTACCCCGGGAGAGACGATCTGTTGTTGATATGCATACATTGAAGGACAAAGTCTCGCGCATGTTCTCGGACCCATCGAAGTCTGCGGCTTCTTCAGCTAACGCGGAACCACAGGTTGATTTAATTTTGATATCTTATTCAATGGTTTCTGAACGTGGCTTGTTTCTTTCAGCTTTAATTTGCTTCATGGATTGATTTGTGATGTTGATTTGTCTTTTTGATTTCTTGATTGGTGGTTGCTGTGGAAAAGTTTAGGCTTTTTGATCTTGAAAAAAAAAAGTTAATTGGGCTGCTGCTTGGCTTATGAACCAAGATCTGAGTTTAGGCATGTAGCTGATTTGGTGAGATGTGTTGATTGAGATGCTTTATAAAGTTAGTTGTTGATAGTTATTTTTGCTATGTGATATGGTGGAAGTGGAACTTGAAAGATGAAGTGAACGATTCGGATTAGGCAAAAGAGAGTAAGGGGCAGATCACATTGACACAGTCATGATAAATGTCTAGTTGGATTGTTTAAGGTAACGTGGTCTTGTGTTTTTTAGATGAATCATGCTTCCTTGTTGAATTTTTTTCTACACCATGTTTTCCCGTACAATGGTTTCCTTTTGTATAGATATTAAGTACATTTTAGCAATAAATCTTAATTATTTGGCCTCCGTACTGATGATAAAATGTAATGGCTTTGCTCGATGAAAAAATCAGTTGTGGCTTGACATCCCAGTTGTTGTTGCTCATGAGGCTTCAGGTTTCCTTGTGTTTTGTATTTGCATTTAGAGACATAACAAATGCACTTGATAGGTTTCCTTGGATTCTTATCTGAATTGATTTTTGTTTCTGATAGCAAACTTTGAATTTGTAGGCAAAGGCAAATTCTTCTCTGGGCGGAAGATATTTATCCTCTCTTTTTTCCTACATAAACCCTGCATCCCATGCTGATGAATGCAAATCAGCTACACAGTCACAAAGAAACAGTCCGGAGGAGCTAGTAGCAGTTAGATGGAAATCCTTTGAATGGCAAGACAAACACTTCAGTTGTGGAGGGTCGTCTCCTGAACTTGAAGACAAAAAGTCAAATGGACGCGATAATGTGGACGGCCATTCGCCAGGGAGAAGCTCCTGCGGTTCTGAAGTCTTTGAAGATGCACAGGACCCTCCTTCTCCAGCCAAATCCATGACCAACTTGACAGAGGATTCAACCTTCATTACCCCACAGCTTTATGATTTCTTTGAATCAAGCCTTCCCAATATCGTCAAAGGTTGTCAGTGGGTCTTGTTGTATAGGTGGGTTTATTTCGTGAAGTCCTGACAAATCATCCAAATAATAGTTTATCACTTCCCATTCTTGATTCGATTGGCTTCTTTCTAATGAAGGGCAGTACGATGAAACATGGCATATCACTCCGCACTCTAATTCGTAAGAGCAGTCAACTTAGTGGTCCTTCATTACTGGTAAGCCAAACATTTTACACTCAAAATTCAGTTTGTGCTATAGATCATATGAACAAATTGTTTTCCCATTTGTTTTGTATTCCGTAGATTGTTGGAGATACACAAGGTGCTGTGTTTGGTGGCCTACTGGAATGCCCCTTGCAACCCACAGCTAAGAGAAAATATCAAGTATGCAGCGACTACTAGCAGTGACATATCAGTTCATGAATTTCATTTGGTCCTGTATCTACTTGAAATCCTGCACTGCTCATATAACTTAACTTGATTCCTCCAGGGGACGAACCAAAGTTTTGTATTCACCAACATATATGGTGAACCACGGCTCTTTAGACCAACAGGTACTTTAAGTCAGCTTCCCCATCTTTATCTTAACCTCAATATAAGAAAACCCTTTTGCAGCAATATTGTATTTATACAAGTTATTAACTAGGGACTTTAGAATCTCCTATTATTTGTTGCAAAGTGGCTGAAATCCTGCTTTCATGCTCTTGATTTTGCCACTTTAGGTTCCAATCGGTACTATTACCTATGTCTCAGTGATCTGTTGGCATTGGGTGGAGGTGGAAATTTTGCGTTGTGCCTTGATGAAGACTTGTATGTCCTCCATTTCTTCGAGAATCCTATTTTTGACAGAAGAAGAAAAATTCATTTTGACCTGTATATCTGACTTATATGCCCAATTTACAGGCTGACCGGAACAAGTGGGCCATGCGAAACATTTGGAAGTTCCTGTTTGGCTCATAAACCAGAGTTTAATCTAAAAAATGTTGAGGTGCCAAATCTAAACTGTTAGCTGTCAGAATTTTTAATGTTTGGTTACCACTTTTTGCTGAATCTTACTGCATTAATATGATCATGTTTGTTTGTTTCATTGGCAGCTATGGGGATTCACGCATGCTTCTCAATACCCTCTCTTGACAGAGGAGAATCAGTGTAGAAATGGTTCCTTCATATAAACAAAGATACTGTATGTGTTTCATAGACGAAAGATTCCCGGAGTACTGCTTCTCCAATGTACTTGGCATTCAGATGGTTCAAAATAAAACAAAATAGTCAGCTCTAGTTTCTGATAAACTCTTGTGCTACACAATTTGTAATACAGCTGCCTTCTAATTTCTGACGATATTTGTAACAGAATAGTTCAAAAATTAGACAGGTTCACTGTTTCTGATGAAGTTACATGACATTATCCGGCCAGGACATGCTTGTGTCACTCATCAAAATGCCATATTTGAATCTAAAAAAATTCATTAAAAAATCTGTCTGCGCAAATTCTGCAGGATTCATGCCAGGACTCATTTATAAACAAAAGTGCTCTGGAATACAACTTCACCATTTACTATCAAAATCACATTCCCAGCTAGAATGAAATGCAAACTCATTTTTGAAATCTAATGTGGCAAAGTTTTCTTCTTCTTCTTCTTCTTGATTCTTGTTAAATCATTTTGAAATCAACAAAAAACGATTAACTATATAAGACAGTGAATTTCTGAGCAATCTTGCTTAACCCACCTCAAATCAGAGCCAGCCAGCGCCTGATAATTTCCACTGTGATCAAAATCCACTGCATCCATGACACATATCATCACTTTAGAAGAGTTGGAAAGTTCACTATTAAGATAACAAAACAAAGAAATGATTTGCATAGATTATAGAATGTACCAGAGTTTGTCTGTTAAAGAAATGTGTCTATGGGAAAATGGTGCGGAAGTTCCTCAATTTACGCAAGTCCCATAACTTAACACCATCAGAAGAAGCCGTAACTTACCAAATGGGAAGTTAGTATAATACTTACAGCAAGGAAGTATCCGTTTTCCGAAAAAAGAAATAGCATTTTTCTAGAAACCAATCAGACAAATGATCAGCTTGACCGTCGAAAAAATAAGACATTTCTTCAATTGTAATGCTTTACAATATCAGGTGAAAGAAAGCAGAACCAAAAAATATAAAGATAAGGTGGTCTGAAGTAATGTCTGGTTGCCCGTGTCGCACGCATTACTGGAAAATATTTTAACTCCGGACATCAGTAAAAGATGTGTGCATTGGTTACCTCAGCACTGTGATCCTTCAAGATGTGTCCGCATTTGTAGTCACCACTTTCTGAACCTTGCCAAATACACACAGTCTACGTGATGTAAATGGATCACATTTGGTATAGAAACTTCAACACTTTGGACCCTAATCCTTTGGGAATCAAATTCCCCTCTTAAACAATTGATATTCTTCAACACTTGACATGCTCAAACTTCAAACAGACTCCCTGACGTAACAAATGTTAATGTCAGGAACCTAAGATTCAGGAAATTAACTTCTTTTCACATGTATCTGATCTGTGAACAGACATGTATCTTGTTACCTTAAACTGATGGATATCAATTATCATATCAATGGATAAAATTCCAGGTTTTGCTAGTTTTGTGAAGTGGATGACTCGAAGTCTGTGTATACCGCTCTAGCATATCCACAGAAGCAACCGTTCGAGGAGTCTGCAACATTCTCAAAATATTATTTGCTAAGTAACAAGCCTCATGAATATTTTCACTTCAACTTGTGTGTTTCATGATTTTGACAAGCATACGAGAACAACCAATCAAAACATCGTATACCATTGTTCATCTACTTAGGCATAAACAAGATTTTGTTAGTCATATACAGTCACTTGCTTCATATAACGTAGGAAAAGTGTCAAACGGATTATTTATGTGCAGATAATGCTGGTATCATTGTGAACCCCAAAGGAGAAATGAAAGGTACAATATACTATACGTTTTGAGTATATTATTGTTCTCTTATTGTGAATGTTTACTTTCAGGTTTTGCCATCACCGGCCCTGTTGGTAAAGAGTGTGCTGACTTGTGGCCAAGGATTGCTACTGCTGCCAATGCCATTGTCTAGCCTTTTTATTTATTAGAATAGTGAAAACCCCAGACAATCAAGTTTCTTCAGTTCGTGCTAGGTGTTTTGTTTAGTACTGATAAATAAAAGCTAGTGAAAATAAATGAGTTCTGTTCATGACTAGAATGAGTTTCTGCAGGTAATCTCGTCGCTGCTGAAATAAAACCCGTCTTCCTTTACTAGCCAAAAACAGTTCATCAACTTGCGAAAGGCTAGAGCATCCCTGTGGCCAGAGAATGCCACAAATTTCCTCTTCCTCAGATCCCACTTCATTGTGCAAATGTACTGACTTTTTAGTAATACCCAAGATATTTGATCTCAAGCTCCAACTAAAGTCATCACCTTCCTGCAAGGCAAGTGAGCCAAGCTCATTGTGCTGGGATGAACACCATATAATGAGTGGCAATGATGAGTTGGTGTTGAACCCGTTAGTGATTCGAACATGGCATTCCGATTTGCAAAAGTAATGATGTAAAGAGTGATGCTCAGTTGACAAGAAAATGATGACACAAAGTATGAAGATCCAGAAAGAATGAGTCATGCATGTTAATCTTCATGCTAGATTGTTATGAACTTATGATGCGACAAGTTTGCGAATTGATCACCTTGTATTTAAAGACGGTGCAATCTTGGAAATTAAGGACTGTGTGAATGTGAGTGTGTTGAAGTGTGTTAGTGTGTTCCTGATCAGAGATTTCCCACCATGAACTGCATCATTGTATTTTTGATCTGGCATTGAACTAAATTAAAAACACGTTTTCGAATAAAGTACCTCATCCCTTAAATCCCTTTTGCTTTATCTTCATGGACTGATAAGGCTATGATGCCGACAAAAAAACTTCCTTAAAAAACACAAACAGCTTAATCTTGATCACCTTATAAGGACATGTTATAGGGCTTGTAGATGATTTCTTTCTACCATATTCAAGCACAATGTTAAGCACTAGAACTAGATAATGCATTAGAACAGTAGAGTTTCATCAGCTCGCATTTAAACAATTAATTTCCCTGAGTAGAAAAAACACTAAAAAGAGGCAGTTTTGTTCCTGGGAATCCTTGAAGAGCTGTTTGTAATGAAAGGTAGGAATCTGGTATGGAATTATGGCCACTAGTTTTCCATTATGAAGTTTGTGGTTGCCATTTAGAGTAGAGCATTCGTAATCTTGAATGTGAGTGACAATCAATAAGCATTTGTGTGTACAATGCTCTTTTTCTACTTCGAGCATCTACGTGCTGTTGGGAATGCATTTAAATGTGTATGTAGCGTTGTAGCCTGATTAGACTGAGATGCTTCCCAAAATGCCTACATTGACTTGATCTTGATGAATACTTAGTAATATGATTGTCAAGGGAGAGATGTGATTAAGATGAGATCTCAGTCATAGGACTAATGATGGAAAGGATCATAAATTGGGTAGATAAGTTTGGGAATTTGCTGGCTAATGGATGTCAAAAAGACATTCAACGAGTTCTATATTCCGGTTCTCACCTCATTCAACTCAAAAGACAAAGTTTATGAATTGTGGTGGTGGAAGTCTTTATATACATAACATTTTTCTTTCATTTGAACAATGTGCGACAATTCACAATCTTCAAGTGTTTTTTATCTTCAACACAGACCCGTTGCTGATAGTGTTTGAACCCTTAAAATTTTCCTTCTTCAGCAAAGAAGTTCATCACAACACCTGAAATCATTACACAGTAGGAAATGAATTTCCATTAGCAAAGTCAAACAAAAAAAGTAATAGTCATGCGAACCGCGAGGGAGTTTTCAATGTTTTTTTTAAAGTAAAACTACGACATGAAAATATTCCCTTACAGTTGACGTGGTTTAAAAACTGCTTAGAAGAGTACACTGTTGCATGTTTGCTAGATTTTTACTAGAGGTAAAACAAGCTAAATGGAGCAACAACGATTATACTAAGGCTCATCCCTGGATACCAGTACTACATATAAAGCTATATTCCATTACTCCATATGCCATAGCAATCCAAAACTATGGATATTACGTAGCCTACTACTTCCATATATACTTGGTACATAGTATTTACATATACAACTAAACCTTCTCGAACACCATGATCAGTTATTGTACACAACAGTATCAGCATATATTCATTATAGATACGCAAATATAGTCCAAAATCTGTTGGCAACAAGAGGACAGGTAACTGACTTAGCTATGCATTCTAATGTTTGCTAACAATGATTTTGCAACGGAAGTGCATTACTGAGGTGTAAGTAACATAATGATCATTCAAACATTTTCGATATGATCCCAACATTGCATGACACTGAGAACGTGTTTAAGTCCAAAACAACCATGATAGAAAGTCAATTTTAACATTCCATAAATCAACCATTTTTGTTTTCACATACAGTCATCTTCATCTACTCATGTTAGACAAGTTTCCTGACTGTAAAGTGTAAATACAAAACAAAACAATTATAAGAAAAATAACACATCAAAGGTATAAAAAGCACTCGGATACTTTCCTAAGACCAAGGACCATTCGAAAGAAGATCAATACGCGAGTAAGATATAGTTAAATTGCAATATCATCAGAGACTACTAGCATTTAGAAAGAAGCTCGGGCGTGCCTGGAGTGTATTGCTTTTTCAGCAATGTCTCTCTTTCCGACAAGGAAGAGGACCGGCTCCAGAAGTAATGGAGGAAATTAAGGAAGACGACTTGGCTCCTAAACTAGAAGCTTTTTCATAACTAGCAGCAGCACCGCTCCCCGATGGAACAAAAAATGCTCCGTTTAGCAAAAGGTCCCCTTCAGATCTCCAATTCCAGCTTCCCCATTGGCTTTTTGGCGTGTCTAATCGTTTTGTAACCTGTACCAACAATAACGTTGCGCAAAATGTTTTTACCTTCCAACACATTAAGTAAAAATATGGAATTAAGAGTGAGAGCTACAAAGTTGTCGTATATCATACCTCTTTCGCAAAAGGGTTGCCCGGGGCAAGGTATCTATTTCCCTGGCTATTGATGGTGGGATTCGCACTTCCTCCTATCGCATACATCTCCCAGTCTGTGTAATCATTGTTTACCACATGAAAATATCCATGTCTGCATCTGCATGTCACAACCTATAGTCAGATCTATGCATGTGGGGATGGACATATACATAAGAGACCTAATTAGAAAAAGCATGCCGGTATACAAAGCAAAAGATGCGGTACCTAGGCATTCTCTGAACGAGCCCCTTGCCAAAATGGTTATATGCAATCGTCACTTGCATGCTCTTATCTTTCATATAGGTATCCGAATGTCCAAACAACATCACCTGTAATCTTATTTCATAAGCAAGCACCATCGCCTAACAATGAGGAATGAAAAGGATGATTGATGACATTCACAATCACATACCTCGTTATGATGCGCAAGATGATTGTTGGACACGGTAATGGCAGTTGAGCCCATCACAGCATCGACAAGACCATCAGCACAATGAGAAAGTGAATTATGATCAACCCACACATGACTCGACCCAAAGATGGAAATAGCATCACCATCCGCCATCGTTCTCCACCCAACATGAGACGGCGAGCTTCTAACCATGGCATTTCCCGTAGGCTTACAGTCATGAATATGCAACCCATGAATAATAACATTAGTTACATATTGTACTGTTATACAACCTCCGTTAGCTATATGTACATTCACACCACGTCCATCAATCGTCTTAAAGCTGTTCATAATAAGTTCCTGCTTCAACGTAATAACCATATCTCTTTTAAAAATAATCCACAAAGGTTCTTCCTGGATAACAGCATGCCGTATCGTCCCAGGTCGGGGACTGACAGGGTCATCGTCACCCGAATCAATAACAACATAGAACTTCCCATCCCTGCCACCAACAGCATTCCGTCCAAAACCAATTCCACAATCTGCTAGGCGTTTGCGGTTTTGATGCCAGTTGGGATCGCAACGCCAGCAATCATCAATAGGATTCCCAGTCCCACAAGACAGGTATCCCAACTTTCGCCTTTCTGTACCATTCTGTATTGCCCTAGACACAGAAAAATAAATACATAAATCGCAATCAAAATTCCTGCGCTAATATATTAACAACAAAAGGATTAATCCAGTCCAAGTAATGTCAAACTCAAACATTTACTACCAATCAGTTTGAGCTGATGATTAAATCGCGTTTCTATCAATCTAAACTTACCCTAATTTTTCAAATCTAAGAAATAAACAAACTAGCCTTATTCTTGAGATGGTGAGGTTTAGAAGCTTACGAGTAAACCATGGAGGAAATTTCATCTGGATTGTCGGCGACGGCATTCTCGAGATGAGGCACTTCGATCTCACTCCGCCTGAAAGAGTCAACGCACAGAAATAAAGACTTTTAAAATCTTTGCGCTCCATTTTAGACTTATGTTAGGTTATTCAGATGCAATGAGAATTAATTATTCAAAAAATTAGCCGTATTATTCGATATTATAAAATATAATTTTCTTATAAAAACCAATTTCTTTAAATATATTTGCACTTTATTTTACATACAAATATCTCGAAATTTCATAAAATAAATATACAAAAGCAAACCGTTTGGCGTTTAGTATCATTTTTAATATAAAATTATGCCTTAACAATAATATTTGTTTAAATTAAATGTTCTGTTTTGAAAATTTATCATTTTTATTTAAAAAATAACAAAATGGGTGACTATTTTTAAATTAATTTCTAAACTTCTATTATTTTTTAATTTATTTTTATTAATTGTGTATATAAAATATTAGGGAAAATTCAAAATGCTATGAAACATTTATAATAAAAAAAATCAAAAATAATTGAATAAATTCATCAAAACAAATTTATTGGGATGTTTTCTTCCGCAATTTAGGATCCAAATTCTGCACTCGAAATTATTTTTCGACCTGTTGATAGTCATGTCATATTTAGTTAAGTGGAGAATCCATTACGTGAAAATGGATGATAGCCCCCCGTAGATGGGGAACAAAACATACATCCCACATAGTCAACGGAGTAACAGAGATTTCTAAACCGGCGGACCAACGACCGAATCAGATTCTGTTACAGTTAAAAGTTTCTCCTGTAACACAGAATGCCGACACTATCCCGCAATTTAAATACATGTTTTTGTGCATTATTAATTCACATGAAGCAGTGTTCAATGGAAACTAGAAGAAGATGATAGTGAGTTCAGCATGTCGTCACTCGTCACCTTGACGCCATTGTTAAATTTTTCGAGTTCCACTCCTGTACTACTGCTCCATTTCTACGGTAACATAATGCATTTAAAAAAAAATTACGATGCTCAATGCAGACTACTCGTAATATGAAGACATCTAGAAGTTCTGAAATAAAAATGACTTGTGTATGTAACATTAGTACCTGAACTTGGAGGATCTTGTGTTTTTCTCCGGTGTTTCTGATGAAGTTCCGGTTTTAGTAAGAACAAGTAGCATAAGCAGAACGGAACAGAGCGGTTTACACGCCATTGTCGCGGCGGACATTTTTTAGTTTCAATGGAATGTAGAGCAATGAAGAGTTGGGTTACAAGCAGAGAATATATATAGAGCTGAGAAATGTGAAGGAGTTGTGAGAAAACAACAAAGTGGTGGCAGTCAGAAAATTCCAACAAAACGGGCATTTTAAAATTAACTTCACAAAAAAGAACAGAAACTGAATTCCTATATACCGTTATGAGTAATTGTCGTTGTTTGTATGATTTTTTCTCTTTTTGCTTTCAGTTAATTGCGGCAGTCAATTCCAGAAAAACTGGTCGCAAATGAAGAATAAAAATTACTTCATAGTTTTAAAACATGGAATTATAATCCGGTGGTTTCGGTAACAAACTCATATTAACGTAAGAACTCTTATACTCATTAAGAATCGCATCTTTTTGCGTTCATTTGTAAATTATGATAAATATTTAGCTAGTTTTAAATTCACTATTTTTTTTTGAAAATAAAAAAACTAAACAACTTATACTTATTTTAGTGTTAAGATAATTGCGGAACGACCATTTTCACTGCAATTTGTATTATCTCGTGCTTACAGTGGAGCTGTGGAGCCACATCCACATGTGTAAGGAATAATCATTTGTAGAGTTCCCAAAGTCCACGACATGGTACAAGGAGAAATGATCTTGCACTCGAGAAAGTGTCCGGACGACTACACTATACGGACAACTTTCTTTTTATGTATTTTTACACATATATACTACCTTAAGCTTGCCGTAAATAGCGCATTACTGACAATTTATGTCACATAATACAGGCCACGACTAAACTGGAGTCTTCGACGACATCCTACAAAGCATATGTTAAATTAGTAGTCGATTCTGAACTAGTTACAATAATCAAGCCGATCGAAGCAGAACTTCCTATAGGAAGTGAGGCAGTTAAAATGTTTGAAGTGAACTCCCTCCATTTTTCTATCAACCAGATGTTTTGCATACTCAGTGCTCTACTAGTACTGCTACTACTAACTCATGATGATGAGCTTTGACAAAGAATTTCATTTTTAACCTACTGATCAACCGCACCTTTCGCTTTATTTACTTTCTCTATCACTCTTCCCCTTTGATATTCAACTTGTCAAAAAAGTTAACAAGAAATATGTTCTCTCCTCATCGGCCACCATCCAATGCGCAAGATAAGGAGCGTAGTAATAGTAACAAATCAATGTTTTCACAACAACCTCGATCTTTACGTTTCATTAGTCGAGGAATTAGCGTTCACTTAAGTCTTGATATCCAATCAACGTTGTATAGTACTCGTGTGCTGCACATGTTCGCTTAGATGCTGCCGCCAATCTCGGATTTTATTAGTTAGGTTCTTCTGTTGGCTGTTGCAAAAACAATGGTAACTTCTTTACATGTCTAGAGCCACCCCCCCCCATGAATCAACAAAACTTCACTTCAATAACCCACCAAATAGATTCCAAAAACCGTTCGAAATGTATGTTAAGATATTTGGAAACAGGAATAGTTCTGATCGATGTACATTTTCTTCGATTCACATGGAGAAGTGTATGGATTGATCAGTAGTGGCATTTGTTAGGAAAATTTTACATAGTGTTGACGGTATATTTTTTTTTCTTGCTTTCACTTCTCTTTTCGACATTATTCAACTAACCGTAGTACCAAACCTAATGACTGAAAGTGTTTTATAAATCGGCTGAAGTCGTTTCTTATGGGTTTTTCTCAGAACGTATAGTTGTGAGATGCTTAGCATAATTAAATCAACCACACCACGTTACTTGGTTCCGTTAAGTGTTATTTGACCATGCATGGAAGTGTTTTTTTGACCCTATATGGAAATAGATGGGAAACTATGGAGGATCCATCGCATGGATTTAGATTACGAGGCACATGTTAAGTGATCCAAATGAATAACTGACGATTAATTTACGAGAAGTTCTATGTATATATTCTACTTAAACAGCATCGTCATACATGACTCTAATGCGTTATAACATGATAATAGCGAATCAATGATCTATCTATTCAAGAATGTACACATTAATTATGAAGTAACAAACATGTCTTAACGAAAACTTTCTTCTTTGCATGCATTCATTAAGGGCTCCGTTTCGTTGCGAGAAAAAAGTGAGAAAAATAATTTAATGAAAAATAATTTTTTCTTGATAAAGTTGTAAGAAAAATTCGATCTCATTTTGCCTATTTTTTCATTTTCTCCCTTACAACCAAACACACATTTCATTTTCACTCAAAATTTTTCTTTAAATTTTTCTTTGCTCACTTTTTTTTCGCAACCAAACAGGGCCTAACGCTCAATCTGAAGATTTTTTCCGTAGTGATAGGTCATACGCAACGATGCAGATGTCGAGCAGGATTGCACCGATTATCACCCAATGACCATTGCTCGAGCTATTTTCTTTCTGTTGGTCGATAAAAATGGAAGTGTGCAAAGTCTGTTAATTGTATCCCTTCGACTGCAAGTCATTTATCAAATCATCTCATTTGCTCTTTTTGCACATAATTCTTCTCAGCATACACTTTTACTTTCCGAAGAGAAATATATATGTCTAAAGATTTTGTAGGACAAAGTGTGTGATCTTAAGGCCCCGTCGTTTGGTTGCGGGAAAAAAAAGGGAAAAAATTAAAGAAAATTTTTGAGTGAAAATGAAATGTGTGTTTGGTTGTAAGGAAAAAAATGAAAAAAATAGGCAAA
>JAWWMW010001810.1:151143-174139 GCA_035048345.1 Echeveria elegans | reverse complement strand
TCAGAATTTGATTTTGACATAAACTAGAGAATTGTAACTCGTTGAATAAGCTTTCCAACGATATATAGAACGTTTCAGACAGACAAGTAATGTGTTCACAACAATACTCATAAGCTGCAAATGTCAAATATTTGGCGTCTCAAAATATACTTCTCATTTTCTTAAATGGAATATTTTTTATCCTCATAATATATTTTCTCTCCAATTTATTTATTTTTTATTCTTTCCCTTACATAATTTTTTGAAAAAAATATGTCAAACAATAAATGAGAACTATATACCGAAAGAAATATTATACATGAATTTTTAGTCTCTTGAATGTCAAGTCTCAGTATTTAGACATTCATTTAAAAAATCAGTATTCAAAACGGACAGCTAATTTCAATGAATTACTTTTATTCACGCATGTGCTCATCCGAATATCCACCGAACGCTTCCTCGTTGTACTTCTTTCCCGACTCATCAGCAATCCAACGGTCCCCAACCCGCCACGTGTCAACACTATCTCCTTCAAAAAAAGCACCGCACTGTCTCTTCTTCTCCGCATCTCCAATTTCACTTCTTCCAACCATCACCATCAGTCGTCGTCGTCGATATCTTCAACCATCAAAAACGATGCAATACAAAAACCTCGGCCGATCGGGTCTGAAAGTAAGCCAACTCTCCTACGGCGCATGGGTAAGTTTCGGCAATCAACTAGACGTCAAAGAAGCCAAATCACTCCTCCAAACATGCCGTGACCACGGCGTTAACTTCTTCGACAACGCCGAAGTCTACGCCAATGGTCGAGCCGAAGAAATCATGGGTCAAGCCATCCGCGAGCTCGGTTGGAAACGATCGGACATCGTCGTTTCAACCAAGATCTTCTGGGGAGGTCCTGGCCCTAACGACAAGGGGCTTTCGAGGAAGCATATAATTGAAGGTACTAAAGCTTCGTTGAAGCGATTGGATATGGAGTATGTGGATTTGATTTATTGTCATCGCCCTGATTCTTCAACGCCGATTGAGGAGACTGTTAGGGCTATGAATTATGTTATTGAGAAAGGTTGGGCTTTTTATTGGGGGACTAGTGAATGGTCTGCTCAGCAGATTACTGAGGCTTGGGGGATTGCTGAGAGGTTGAATCTTGTCGGTCCCATTGTCGAACAACCCGAGTATAATTTGCTCTCTAGGCATAAGGTTGTTATTTGATTTGAATGTGTTTGATTATGATATGAATTAGTATTTAGAAGAAAATGTGAATGTGAAATGCAGAGATTTTTTGTATTGGATTGGATGCAGGTGGAGAGTGAGTTTCTGCCATTGTATACAAACTATGGATTGGGATTGACCACATGGAGTCCGCTTGCGTCTGGAGTGCTTACTGGGAAGTATAAGAAGGGGAATATTCCTGCCGATAGTAGATTTGCTTTGGAGAATTATAAGGTAGATAGATTATTTTGTGTATTGAATTGATTGGTACAGAGATGAGAAATTCCATGACTTTTTGTGTGTGTGGGTGTGTTGTAGAATCTTGCGAACAGATCATTGGTGGATGATGTGTTGAAGAAGGTGGATGGGCTGAAGCCGATTGCTGATGAACTTGGTGTTCCTTTGGCTCAACTTGCAATTGCGTGGTGTGCTGCCAATCCTAATGTTTCTTCTGTGATTACTGGTGCAACAAAGGAAGCACAGGTTAGTTTGACTCTCTGATTTGCATGTTTCCCCATATGATTGTGTGTTTTCTCATGCTTTACACTTATTAAGATAGAACTTCTGCGTGCGTTAGTAAGAATTATAAGAAACATAAATACCGCAAGTGTGGATGCAGCATATCATTTAGCAAGCATATAATATAGTAAGCCAAGCTGGACAGATTAGTGAAAGAGAATATAGTAGCCATTTGGATTTTAAGTTTCATGTAAACCAGATAAACACAGGATACATCCTAAATTGCATGATAGGTCTTAAAGATTGGCCCTACAGACTACAAGGATTCAATGAAAGGAAGATATACCTTTTTTATAACTGAGCCTGTTCCGAGGAAGATGTGTTTCCTATATGTCAATATCATTTTCTTGCAAAGACCCAGCCACTCATACGTGGCTGATGAATTCTGAATAGTGAAAGCAAAGCGTCTTACACTAATCAGAATGATGACACACACCAACCAAAAGAAACACAAAATCATTTTATTGTTATCTTTCGTGATTTCCCTGGTAATCGTCTATTAGAAATTAGTTCCATCCACAATAGCTCTTACCCAGTCACAGTTTTTAGGATGCATGGAAATGAACTATTCACATAGTTGCTAACATTTTTCCATTTCTTGGTATCATAGATAATTGAGAACATGAAGGCAATTGAGGTCATACCTCTGCTAACACCAGCCATCATGGAAAGAATTGAAGCAGTGGTTCAAAGCAAGCCAAAGCGCCCAGATTCATACCGTTGAATGCATCGACTGCTAGGCTTGAGCATTACTGTTCATCATTATGCTTTCCCTGCATCATTTTATATTTATATAATTATATTTTACGTCTACACTGAATCTAAGTATTTGCTGCATGAAATTTAAAACTTTTCCAGATTTTAGTCTATTCTGATGAGATTAATATTTGTAATTGGATTGATAATTGAATCTAAGCAGCATCATCTATTCATCCTACGAAGTTTGAATTGCTGAATATACCAAACTAGTAATAATATAAATGTGACAAAGCCACTCAATCAAAATTGTTGTCCGTGCTCTGTTACCATCTAGATGCTAATTCACAAACATGTGTTATCAATGTGTTCAATAGGAACCCTTTTGTTCAAGTTGGCTTAACGAGAAAAAAATTCACGTCCAGTAATCTGCCTGTTGGTACTTGACCCATATCAAGGACATGATGATTTGGTTGAGCAACTTAAGATTACTCATCCGTCACACATCCGTTTGAGGCAGATTGCACGTTCTTGATGTACTGGAAAAGGAAGAACTTTTCAAATTCAGTAAAAAAAACAGAAGAGGGCATTTCATTGACTTGAATACAATAATTTGGCAAGCAAAGGTCTTGGGTTGTACCTTATACAACACTCCTCTACTGGCTTTGTAAGCAGGAGCAGTCCATTTCTTTCTTCGTTCCTCCAACTCTTTCTCGGTCAGATTAACATTGATTTCCCTGATCCCAACATCGATTGTTATCAAGTCTCCATTTTCAATAAGACCAATTGGACCACCTTCCTGCCAACACGTTATACCTTTCATTTCCATTCACATGTTGATTTGAATAACACAGCTGCATGCTGCCTTATATCTAACATTGGATACGATTGGTACAAAAATCGACATCAAATTGGTATCTTGAAAATGCCTCGAACCTGTGCTTCAGGACAAATGTGCCCAACCACAAATCCGTGTGATCCCCCAGAAAACCTACCATCAGTCAACAACGCAACTTCCTGCAATAGTCAATAGTTAGGATCACATCAATCTTTTGCGAGGAAGATGATAAAGCCGAGCAAACCGTTTCGGAAAATTTTGGCATTTCATGTTGATTCAGAAACTAACATAATAAACAGGAAATACTCCGTTATACCTTCCCAAGACCGGCTCCCATGATCGCACTAGTTGGTGTAAGCATTTCAGGCATGCCTGGTCCGCCCTGATTACCACCACTCTTCCCTGGTAATTTGGATTCAAAAATTTCAGGATCGACTCAAAATAAAATAAATTCAGGAAAAGTCTGACTAGCATTAGGGTAGGGATAAAAATGACACTGTATATATAAATGTAACAAAAGACATTATATGCTAAATGTCGTTATGTCCAAATAAGAATATTCTCAATATACGCTTGAAAATTGGTGAAATGTGTATCTGTTGAGAGTGCGCATCACTTTCATCAAGTACGTCAAGTGTATTGAAAATTGACCAAAACTTCAGCCATCACCTTCTTACCTTGAAACTCTCAGGATTATTTGAAATCGCATCATGCATAGCCTCTTCTCCTTCAAAAACTAGTGCAGGCCCTGGTGAAGACGTAATTTTCGAGGATAAGTAATTAGCAAGTAGCAACAAACAAAAATAAGTCCTGAACAGCTCAAATTATAGGCAAAAATTGCACCAGAGAAATATAATCCTTCTTTCCCAGTAATTTTTGCAACAGATCCTCCTGGAGCAACATTTCCATATAATATTTGGAGATGCCCAGTTTTCTTGATAGGATTATCTATCGGTCTTATTACTTGCTGCATCAGATAAAAGGTAAAATTATTCTCTGTTGCTCACTGCATGTTTAAGAGTCAGGGCAAATGATTTTCTAACCTGACCATCAGCTAGCGGCGGAAAGGTTTTAGCATTTTCAGCAAGAGTTTTCCCAGTGACTGCAAAAGTATTGCATTTAGGTAACATATACTATTACAATGCGCAAGAAGAAGAAGCATTGGTGCCGTTTCAACATTGCACATGGAAATATACTATGCCGTAAAATTCATTTCATACCATTTAAACAATCACCATTGTATATGGAAATATACTACGCAGTAAAATTCATACCAGTTAAACAATCACCATCCAAATACCCCAGCTCCAAAAGATACCGAATAACTGCTGGCGTTCCTCCAATCTAAAGCACCAATAGAGAATTAAGCAAAGTCTAACAAGAAAGACCACAAACCTAATGTAATCTTCTAATGTTTCATACTTTATGTACGTCCTCCATAACATATTTTCCACTGGGTTTGAGGTCTGCGAGAAATGAAACTTGGTCGCTGACTTTTTGGAAGTCGTCAAGCGTTAAATCAAGACCAACTGACCTGCCAGTAAATTTTCCTGAGTCAATTTCAAGCTATCACGATAAAGAAAAAACAACCCAAGCATCTCACCTTGCTATTGCGATTAAATGTAGCACAGCATTAGTTGAACCTCCGAGTGCCATAACAATTACCATGGCATTACGTAAAGATTGTCTAGTGATAATGTCACGTGGTTTCAGATCCATTTTCAACAACTCTATAAGGTGCTTTCCCGCTAAATGGCACTCAACCAACTTCATTGGATCTTCAGCTGGTGTCGATGAGCTGTTATCAAACAGGTTTTGGAGACAGATTTCAGGTACAAAGAATTTTTTTATTCAGCATTCTGAGAAATTTATGAAATATATTTCACCTGTATGGTAAGGACATTCCCATTGCTTCAATGGCAGAAGCCATCGTGTTTGCGGTGTACATTCCACCACAGGCCCCAGCGCCAGGACAAGCATTGCGGACAACATTGCTTCTCTCTTCATCGTTTATGGAATCACTTACATACTCTCCATAAACCTACAAAAAAACTAGGAACATTGCGCATACAACAAAATTCATGGGCAGTACGCAAAAGTTTGCGGAATACCTGAAAAGCAGATACAATGTCTAGACTTTTTCCTCCGAAGTGTCCGGGCTGCACCAAAATATCAGTATAATATCAATTTTGGTTAAAAGGATTTCATATTTATGACACATGTTACAATAATGAATGTCAACTGTTGGGAATACTCAGAAGTTATGATTATTATAATCAAAAAAATCATCAGTTCAATTTTCAGGTGTGGCTGTTGCCATAAAAAACATCAATCTCAACAGTATTTGCCATTCACGCCATATTCTATGAACAAAAGCACACCAGCCATCTTGAATGTATGAAACTAGCTCCACATCTCCATCGAACCGAGAACAAGTAAACTCATCCAATATAACCATTATCATTAGCTCACGCATATGTTGAACATCATTTCCCAGACAAGCAATCCCTGAATTACTAATCTCTTTCCGTTTGATCTTGCCACTTCCAGATGAATAACACATACCAAATTGAGTAAAAAGACAAGATAACGTCACAAAAATGTTCGACAATTACTACCTTAATGGTTCCACCGTAAACCATTATGCTTGGACGGTTTAGTCTTCCCATTGCCATTATTGTTCCAGGCATCTATATAATTCAAGATTCAAAGAAATTAGCCAAACACTAGAATACGATTGATCCAAGCATTCTTTCTCACATGTTACAAACTATGCGCATAAATCCTTTGTCCACAGTTCGCTTGCAGCTAGTTCTACTCACAATACATAACCTCAAACAGTCTCATAGCTTCCAAGCACTAAAGTAGGAAAATCACAACAGGAATGGTTTTGTGAAACTTCAAAACCTCCTCAACTAATCCACACGAAAAAAACAAAAACACATCTCTTGCAAACTACATATAGCTTAAAAAACTTGACATCCGACCAAATTAAATTTCGAGACAAATTAAAAACTCGACAAATTCACATAATATTCAACAGCAACATCAAAATGACAATATTCAACTAAAACCAAAAAAGCTTACATTTTTATCGCAACCAGGGATGGAAATGTTACCATCATACCACTGAGCCGACATAACAGTTTCAATACTATCAGCAATCAAATCTCTAGACTGCAGACTAAAACACATTCCTCTAGTCCCCATAGAAATAGCATCACTAACTCCAATAGTATTAAACCTCATTCCAACCATTCCAGCTTCCTCCACACCCTCTTTCACCACTTCCGCCAACTTCGCCAAATGCATATTGCACGTGTTCCCTTCGTACCACATCGACGATATCCCAATCTGGGGTTTATTCATATCGTCATCTGATAAGCCTACTCCGTAGAGAATGGCTTGTGACCCGCCTTGGGATTTGGGCTCCGTGATTCTGGAGCTGTATTTATTGAGTTTCACTTCTGCAGCGGCGGAAGAGGCGCGGATGGTGTTGGTGATGGGTTTGGGGTAGGCATTTGGGGTGATGAGGTTGCGGGGTTTGAGCGAGGGGGAGGTGAATGAGGAGGAGGAAAGAGGTGTGGTGGGTGAGGGGAGGAGGAGGGATTGCATATCGACGGCGGTGGTTGGTGCAGGTGAGTGGGAAGAGAGGGTTCTAGGTTGGGAGAGTGACGAAGTGGAGTTTTATCAAAATCGGATATTGTATTTATTGTTTATATGTTCTACACTATTTATGTCGTCCCGACGACCATGTGTTTCAATTCGATTCTCCTCATTTTCTAACGTATTCCAAATAATTTTTAATTTATACAGAAATTTTTAATTTTAAATGGATTAATTTTTTAATTTAATATAAATTTAGAATTTCTATTTTTTTAAAATTTGAAATGAATATTTTTTGTTTGTGTTTTATTTTTATTTTATTTTATTTCTCTTTTGTCTTATTTCTGTACATTGTCCAATTATTAGGATAGATAAGTTTCTGAAGATGAATTAAGAAAATTTTTATCAAAAAGTTCTTCGCTCCATGAAGAGTCGCACTGAAACGTGAACGTGCTTTTAGACATTTTAACGACAAGCATTGGAAAATTAATTTCATTTATTTTTGTTAGCACTAAAATACTACAGTAAATGACAATTTTATATGGTGACATGGTGTACTGTGCTAGACACGGGTACACGCATCACCTTGTTAAAGGATCACGAGTTCAGTCAAACAAAACCACTCCCATAATGGAAGAACCGATTTCTTTTATTTTATTTTATTATTATTGATAAACGAGTACAAAGACTCGAGACATGCAATCGAGAAAAGGACTTAAATGTTGCAAAATTGTAACGAAAAATACAAGACGCAATTTTGTGATATTTAAATTGAATATTTAATAATGTAAAACGATGTACTTTTTTTAGCGTTTAAATATTGCTTGGTAACAAAATGACGTAGTTTGATTTAAGATAAAATTGACTTTATGAAAAAAATTATCGGAACAACAACAATAAATTTTCTTCTTTTTTCATGTTACTTTTTGGGTGATAGTGAATGTAGCTTATATTTTGTCTTCTTCATATTGGTGCGGGGTGACTGAATGTACGTTTATTTGTTGTATCTTTGGTGGTCTATTGTCATTGAAGAGCCGAGAGCGCAAGACGGGGGCAATAAGACTTTGAGTTATGGACCTATAAAATGTTCTGATGAATTTAAAGTTTTTGAGTTATGTGAACTTTAAATTACATATGTGAACCAGTTGAACTACGAAAATTCTTTTGAATTTAAATTTAAAAAAGATAACTATATGAATACTATGTGAATTGACTGAACTATATACCCTAAACATGATTTGTTAAAATTACCAGCATGTCTCTCATTTAAATTTAATAAAAAATTCAAGTCTAGGATATTGATTTTTTAATTTGGTGATTTAGATTTAATTATCAAGCTTTCATCATATTTGTGGTTCTTACCGGATTCACCATCTTCATATTATTATTTCTGCCCTTCACAAACTATTACAATTAAATGTCATCATCCTATAGCAATCTAAACATTCGTCGCTAAAATCATCCCTCATTCAGAATCGAAACTTTAACAGTCGTCGCTAAAAACATCACACATTCAGCGACGGAACATTAAAAGTCGTCGCTAAAATCTTATAACCTCCTTTCCGATGGCTCATTCAACGACGAAACTTTACCAGTCATCGCTAAAACCTCATTTCTTTCCACACATAACCCATTCAGCAACGAAACTTTAACATTCGTCGCTAAAACTCATCCATTTTGCGACGCACCAGTCGTTGCCAAAACTGCCTCATTTTTTGCTAAAACTCATTCCTTCCTTTCCGGAGTTTCGAAAACAGAGCATCGTAGAAAATAGGTGAAGAATCGTAGAATAGAGCATCAGAGATGATGGAAAGTGGAGCTAGAAATGGTTGGAAGTTTGAGGAATCGACTGGAGACATCAGAATCGAAGACACCGAATTTGAAGTAAATTTCGAAATCGAGACAACAAGCGTCGATTTTCTCCGCATCCTCGTCGGGACGACAGATGCCCTACACTTGTTAATATTAAAATAAGCGATACGTACTTAATAAAAAAGCACTCCCGAATTCCCAAACGACAAACACGCGTCGAAGAGTGAGCAACATCTGTCAAGTAGATAACGCACTAGGTCTCTGTCTGTTCCGAGTTCCGACCCAACTTCCACACCTTTCCCGTTCACTCCCAACCCCACCAACAACACTCGTCTATCCATCTTTGTCACTCATCTTACCCTATTAAATGCAAACCTCCTCTGTTTCGGTCCTGTAAATTCCCTTCTTCTGTTCTGTTCTTAGGTTAATTAGCAGAAGTGTCCGAATGGAGAGGTACAGAAGAGCTGAGAAGCAGAAGTCAAAACAAACCCTGAAAGACAATGAGATTAGAATCACAGCTCAAGGACTTGTCAGGAACTACATTTCTTACGCCTTGTCTCTCCTCCAGGTTTTCTTACTACTTATTCACATTCATGTCAAATGTCGTGCACGCAACAATTCATAATTAACATTCAAAAATGTGATTCATTTGCAGGACAAGAAGACGGATGAGGTTGTGCTAAAAGCCATGGGACAGGCTATTAGTAAGGCTGTTGGAATTGCTGAGATCATTAAGGTCCTTTTTGCTTTTGCTTCTGCTTTGGATTGTTATGTTACACATTTTTTTATAGCAATCTGCTACATGCATTTGCATTGTGGCTGTTTTGAATGATTGATTGGCTTTGGATTTTAGAAAAGGACCCCTGGACTGCATCAGGATATTGTCATTAGCTCGACCAACATTACTGATGTCTGGGAGCCTGTCGAAGAGGGGCTTATACCGTAAGACTAAATACGTTGTTTCATGCTGATTGATATTATGATTTATTTTTGTAGAAACTAACCTGATTATTTACGGGGAAGTGCAGGCTAGAGATTTCTCGTCAAGTTTCACTCATGTCAATTACATTATCGACCACAGAGCTTGACAAAAGTTCTCCAGGGTCATTATTTCATTTGTTCTACGATTTTTTTTTTTAAAGTATTCAGTTTAGGGTTCTACTGTATTTATTAATTGTGGATTTTATTTAATAGGTACCAAGCCCCGTCTCAGAAGGTAAGAGAGAGCGCAAGAGGTGGACATGGAGGTACGAGTTGGATTTTACGACTTAATTTCAGTTGATGAAATTAGGCGTGTTCGCGTAAACTTAATCTATAAGTTTCATTCATACCCGGTTTGTAAGAAACTCTGCACATTTTCGACATCAGCGAGATCTTATAATCAAAGTCATTTCGGTTTTTAAACACAATGTGACATCCTTTTACCTCAGGGGGGATGTATGGACGACGAAGAGGGGTTACAAATACAAGACACAATGGGAGGCGTGACTACTAGTTCATTACAAAGGGAAACTGAAGGTAAAAATTTTGGACGAACTTCATTTTGCAGTGATGACGGAGCTGAACCACAGGCAACACAAGTGATCTGTTTTCTTCGACTGATTGGGATCAGCAATATGTCTATGGATCATCAAAAAATCATGTATGCTATCGGCAGCATTTGGGGGCATAACTTGATCGTTGTACTACTCATTTTCATGCCAACTGTGGCATATTAGCTAGGCAATCACCTTCACGTCCTTTTTGTACCATTTCCGTTTTGATTGCTGCCGACTACATTACAACCTTTTGGAGTGTTGTTGTTCATTCTTGTCAACAGATAAATATATCTATTTTATTTCCCACGCATTCGCCAATTTTATTCGGGCAATCGTAGCTCATTTTGCATTATGACTAATTGAGTAATCCTTGACTAATTTCACCTTTTTAACATCTATCAAGAATTGAATCGAGGAAGCCAAGCTGTGGGCAGGCGGACGCTCGCGTTCCACCAAAGATTTACCTAGAACGAAGCTCGCTTTCGACCAAAGATTTACCTAGAAAGCCCTCGAAGATCAGCAATTCCTTTCAAAAAAAAAAAAGAATTGAACTTCAGATTTACCTAGAACTAAGCTCACTTTCGCCCAAAGATTTACCTAGAACGCCCTCGAAGATCAGCAATTCCTTTAAAAAAAAAGAATTGAACTTAAGATTTACAGGCGGACTAAAGCTCGCGTTCGACCAAAGATTTACCTAGAACTAAGCTCACTTTCGCCCAAAGATTTACCTAGAAACGCCCCGGAAGATCAGCAATTCCTTTCAAAAAAAAGAATTGAACTTCTAAGCTTTGGAATTGGCGGGATTTTTTTTTCCTGAAGAAACAAAACCTGAAAAATAAAATAAAAACAGTCACTTCAATTCACAATCTCCGGCGACTAAGGAAACGGAAGGATGAAGATGAAGAATCCGAAAGAGACGAGCTCATTCAGGTTAGCTGGCCAGCGTTCCATTACTTCCTCACTCACCGCTTCCCGCTCTTCAGATCCGTACCTTCCTAACCCTAATTCTATTCATTTTAGAGCTTACCATGTATAGTAAGTATAATTAACTAGTCGGTGTGGCTGTTGAAATTTAACTTCAACAGGAGTTTGATTACTCAAACCGGACGTCCTGGAAATGGAGGAAGGATCTCGCTCTCCGAATTCCTCACCAACAAGCTGCACAAGTCTTCAGTACTGCCTGTTACATCCAAGGTATCTCTTCCTCAGGTGATGTTTTTCCTTTTATGTACTCTTACCTCTAAATTGCTTACACATTTGAGTCGTGGAGTTTAATTGATTACCGAGAATATCTCACTTGGAAATTTTCAGTGATGTTATGGTACTGATGGTCTGCGGACTGTGAGCTCGTTAGTCTGTCAGGCATTGTGTGTTGAGTGAAATAAGCTTGTATAGTTTAAGAGAAAGTTATATTTTAGCAGTGTCTGCTTTTAGAATGGTTAGAGGCGGTTTTAGATAAGATTTGCTGTATTGTATAAGTATATGCCTTGAGGTATATGTCTTTGTGAATTTATGCGACTTTTGGAGGTGTGAAAGGTGTAAGATGGAAAGGAATTGAATACTTACTGAGAGAATGGCTCGGTGTAGGATACGGCCACTCCCGTCCTGGCAAGCCGTGAGAATTTTTCTGGGCCTCTACAAATTGATGTTAAGAAAGTTAATGATGGTGTTGACAAGGAATGTCTACTGGATATATCTGTATTTGACAAGTTCAAGCCTGTTGTGAACGACACTGATGAAGAAAATGCAAGTTCATGTATAGATGAGAGTGTAGACTCCTCAAACAAAGCACGTGCTGATGTGCAAGAACCAAAGAAACGGCAAGCTACTTTTGATTGTAAGTGTTTGTTTGTGTGCGTTATTTTGATTGTAAGTCGCTCAACCAAATCTACTTTTGATTGTAACTGCTTTTGGTTGAGCGACTTCTTATATCATTTCTGCTCAAGCTACTATCAAATGAGTGAAATTTTGTCTCGATAAAAGGATTGCTGATAGGGAATTTCTCCTTAAGCAGAGAACATTTCTGTTGCTATCTATAACATAATCACCATGGTTTTAGCTTTTGAATGTGACCCCTTCGCCCTGGTTTACTAGATGGATCTGAATATGAACCTGTGAAGAGACGTGTTGTAGTTCTTGGAGATGATCCGAGACCTAGCTCTAATATAAACAAAACGTCCCAGAAAAAGAGTGGGCAATCAGTAACCCATTATAACCATTGTAAGTATTGCAAGTTAAACTTAAAGCCGTTAGACAGTTAGACTCATTGACTGTGTCTAAACGTACACTTTGACTTGAGCTTTGATAATGTACTTCTTGAACAGATGCAGATGGAAAAGGCTGGTGGGATTCCAACATGGAAGGTGTTGATAATGAAGCAGTGGGTTCATCTGAAGTATGGGAAGGAGTTGGCTCCACTACTCTTGGAGGACTGGACTGGCACTAATCTTCGTCTCTCTTAGACGTATGTATATCATGTCTATCTGTGTTCGAATACTTATTCTGCAATCGTATGAGGTGCTTCTGACTTCGAGAGGTCAAAATAGTTTGTAAAAGGTTATACAATATTGGAGTTGAATTTCGCATCCAGGTTCTGCATTGGGTATATGGGAATGTTGTAAATCTTTTAACCTTGACTTAAAATGAATTTTAGAAGAAAAAAATGTTCTAAAAGTTAGTTATTGTGATTATTGATAACTGTTTGGCACTTGAATCCTAACTCGGTCTTTAGAGTATTGCTTTGCCTTTTCTGGTTAAGTGCCTTACTGGACGTTGTTGCTGTCAACAACAGATTCAAACTTCTGTTATGAATCTCAATGTTAAAACCCGATCAGTTAGGCAATCTTTATGGATTTACATAAAGGGCAGTTACTTTAACAAGGGTTCGTGTTGTTTGTATTGTTGTCTATAAATTATGTCTACTCATTCTCTGATACATGTGTACTACTGTGGATGCGTCCTGTTGTAGGAGAAGATGCAAATGCTAATACAACAAGGAGCCGATTAGTTTCCAAATATGTGGGAAACGTTATATTAAATCGATCCAGATAACATATGCGGAGGTTATACTAGAGAACATCTGTGGAACTCCAAATTATATATAAATGAGGCATGAACATAACTCTCTTATAATGCAGTTTTTGGCATAAATCTCTTATTAGAAAGTCCAAATGCCTTGAATTGAAGCTCCCATCCATCCCAGACACTGGTCAGGAACATGGTGTTGCTAATCTCAGAGTGATTTGGAGTAGTTTTTGATACCAAATGCAATCGCTAATAATCCAATAGGAACAAGAAACTGAAGGAGCTTGACAAGGAAGCTGCTGCTGCTGCCGCCTTGGGTTGACACTTCTTGGACCTGTTGAGTCTTGACCGGGGCTTGAGGTTTGGCTTTGGTTGGCATTGTTGAGAGATCAATATCACCAATGTAAAACTCCTTCATTACATCTCTTGCGTTGTTACTATGTCCTACATCCTCAAAATCATCCGAAGCATCTTTGCCTGCAGTTCATGCTTTGGAAGTTAATTACGATTCCTAGCTCAAGAGATGTACCGCAAATATAAAGTCAGCTGGTGTGTGAAGTTTGTGTATTTTACCTGTGACTTGCAACAAAGGATCATCACCTCCAGGATGGTCGTCCAAGAAGGTCGTCACATCATATACCTGAGGGCAGTAAGATCAGATACAACATACAACATACAATCAGTAAACAGCCAAAAAATTAGCACTAACAGGAAACTCAAACATAAGTGAAATCAGTTGACTTCAAAGACAAGTCCAATGAATCTACCAGATCAAGTCAGGTCAGATCAGATCTAATAACAACAAGGATCTATTGAATCTTTTCAAAGCATATGAAGATGAATGAAACTTGAGTACAACATGAACCAAAGTTCAACAAACTACTGTCTACTGTTATGACGTATGGAGAGTATCTATTAAGTACCTTGCCATTGATGATGAGCCAGCAATCCTTTGGCTTGTTGTGCTTGGCGACCTCCTCAAAGTGAAGAAGTTTTTTCTCATCTTCACTACCCATTTGACTCTTTTTCTGCTCAGAAGAAAAGGAGGCAGAGGATGAGTGGAGTGGTATTGATGGAGAGGTGTGAAAATATGGGCCAAACAGATGAGATCCGTGACAACATAAAATACTAATGAAAGATGGTAAAACTGTCATTTAAATTCTCAACTTCTCAGTTTTGTCTATTTAAATTCTCAATTCAATTTTGTTCATTTAAATCCTCAACTTCTTAGTTAACTTTCAAAAAAATATTAATTTGACTATATCATTATAGGCATAAACCTAAATGTTCAACTGATGCCTATAATAGTAAAATCAACATAATTTTTTTTTTTTTGAAAATTAACTAAGAAGTCGATGATTTAAATGAGCAAAAATAAATTAAGGATTTAAATAGGCAAAACTGAGAAGTTGGAGATTTAAATGATATTATTCCCAATGAAAGACCCACTTGTCAATGAGTATAAATTATAAAACACTCATAGTTATAACTCCGTCCAGTCAATTTTATTACGTAATTTACACTTAAACAGCTCAAAGACCCCAGTGCAGCTCCAACCACACAGCCTCAGCTCTACCGCTTTGAGTACTGGAACTTGCTCATTTTCATACTATGAAACAATACAATCTTTTGAACACAAATCTGCTCGTAAGTAATAAAGGGAATGGAAAGCAAATAGGATGGGTTCGTAAAGGTAAAAAGGAAAAATGAGTGAACGTGTTTGATTATGCAATGAACATCAGTAAAAACACTCAAATTTTTGCGAGTATATTTTTTTGATCAAAAAGTTATTTTCCGTGATTTTTTTTTATCTCATATGTTTTTCTCTTCAAACTTGCAAAATCTTTGACTTTTTAGTTTTTACCCTTTGGCTCCGTTTGGTTGCCAGAAAAAAAAGAAAAAAAAAAGAAAATTTTGAGTGAAAATAAAATTATGTGTTTAGTTGTAAGGGGGAAAAATTGCAAAAAATAGGCAAATTGAGATCAAATTTTCCTTATAACGTTCTCATGAAAAAATCATTTTTCTTTAAATATTCTTTTTCATATTTTTTTTCCCGCGATCAAACGGAGCATTAAGCTAAAAAGTGCAAGTTTCCTAATTTGTAATAGCCGTTGCGATTAGTTTCTAAAAAGCTTCCGGTTCTTACAGTTTATATTTATATTAACATACAACGACAAGACAAAAAACGATCGATCGATCATCTTCATCACATCTACATGTTATGCTACTCTTTGCTTCTCCTACGTACGAGAATAATGGCAGCTGCTACTGCCTCAGTGTCATCTTGTCTCTTAATCGCTTCCGGTGACGGCGTCGACACTCCGCCAACTCCCGTGTCGAATTTCTCAGAAGACGTTTTGCTGGACTTATCCACTAATCCCAGACGCCCCTCTTTAACACATGATTACTAAACTGAACAACAACCAAAATGTTAATTGTCCGACTGGGAACGCAGCCTTGAAAAGGGGCAGTAAATTACTATACTAACAATCACACAATGTGAATACGTAACTCCACTTTACAAACAGAAGCTGATTGTTTCTCTATGGGATGCAAGCACATTCTTATTCACTTACAAACCCTAATCTGGGCTAAGAAAAATTAAACGAAATTAGTAACGGATTTTCCAACAACCTGCGGTCTGGCGGATTGTCTGGTCGACAAATACTTTCTTTATTAGGTTTGTTTTGGTTTGAGCCGGGCTAAATTGATTAGTTGGATTTTAAATAAATTTTTAATTGATTAAATGAATTTAAACGGATTGATTTGAATTCGTTTAATCCATTTAGCCATTGAATTTCATTAATTCATTTATTACATTGGATTAGTCTTCGACGCGGGTGATCACATGTTGGGACGTCTAAGGAATTGCTCAATGGTCAGAGAGTGGTTGTAGTCCGGCCGCTGAGAAGAGATCTTTCTATCAGGTGGGCTTGTTAGACATAAGATGGAAGTATTTGAGGTTTTTGAGGAAGAGGATGAATACTAAGCCTTCTCATGGACCTATTCACTTCCTTGCTCCTGAAAAAATCCTCTGGCGTACAATCCGTGGGTGAGTGAGACTGTTATCACCGTTATCCTTTTAAGCCGAATATGGATTTTAGTTTAGGTTTTATATTCCGATAATGTGGATGAATCGCTGCACATTTTGATCATTTAGTCTTGCATTTAGAGATGTATTTAGTCATGCATCTAAGAGAATGGTCATCCCTGATGCACTCAAGTAAGAATACTATTTGTGTCTGTGGTTATGATTTTGTTAAGAACTGAGGATTGATGTATCCTGAGTGACATTTTCTGCTTATGTGAATCGTAGGGTTTTGAGGCTTCAAGCTGGGCACAAGTACCGACTATCCTCTGAAGTCGGATGGAACCAGCTTGACACAATCAAGGTAAGATTCATGGTTAGAATAATTGTTTGTGGCTTGAATATAGTTAGGTAGCTTTCTTGAGCTCATATCATTTGGGGAGTGATAAAATCATCTCATCTGACCCGGGGGTCTGTAATTATGCAGGAACTTGAGACGAAGAGAAAAGAGAGAGATCTCAGTTGGCTTACGAGAAGAAGAAGCAGCTGAACAAGCTAAAGATCAAGGCTGAGAAGGCCGCAGAAGAGTATTTTGGACCACAGCTAGATATCACTGCCCCTATCAAGTATTAAGTGTTTAGAACATTAGCAATTGGGTTCCCAGTTTTGTGGCAGGCTTGCCAACACTTGAATGTTGCACCTTTTTTCTTTAAGAATTACTCCCTCCGTCCCAAATTATCCTCTCACAACATATGCACTTGATATCCGAATTAATATTAAGAGTGAGAACGAGGAATGGAGTATATGGTTTGCCCTGTACGGTGCTGCTGTGGATCATTCAGACAGTCAGATAAGTTCATTCCTTATTCCATTTTGAGTTTTGATAAATTTTTTGACTATTGAGTTTTATATGCTAGTAAATCGCTCTGATATAAAACAAGTGCCGTTGTATGCATTACATATGTTGATGTGTCCTTGGAGATTTTGAAGTTGGCCCATCTGTTGTCATGTGCCTTCTTTGAAATGCTGGATGAATTAAGTCTCTAACTTCTGTTTTGTAGTCTGATCGCAACTGAACGTGATAATGTTAGGCCCCGTTTGATTATGGGGAAAAATGAAAGAATATGAAAAATTTTAAAAAAATTGAGTGAAAATGAAATGTGTGTTTGGTTGTAAGGAAAAATAAATTAAAAAATAGATAAAATGAGATCAATTTTTTCTTGCAACTTTTTTATGAGAAAGTCATTTTTTTAAAATTTTCTTTTCCTTACTTTTTTTTCCGCAACCAAACTGAGTCTTAGTCTTTTATGTGCTGATCAGCTTCTAAATTAACAGGCCATGCTACTCATTTTCAATAATGATGAGGGAGTTTCATATGAGTTTTACCTTACTGATAAGATGCATTTTTCTCGCACTGTAGTGCATTACAACATGTTCCTTTATATATGCTTCTTTTACATTTGGAAATGGATGAACCTGTAGCTTGTTCCCAAGTGGAAAAAAAAAATCTAATATAGAATCCTTCATATAAAATTCATCAAGGCTCCGTTTGGTTACGAGGAAAGAAAAATTTTGAGTGAAAATGAAATTATGTGTTTGGTTATAAGAAAAAAAATGTAAAAAATAGGTAAATTGAAATTAAATTTTTCTTACAACTTTCTCATGAGAAAATCATTTTTCTTTTAAAAAAATTTCCTCACTTTTTTTCGTAATCAAACGGAGCCCAAATCCCAAGCCTTACAGGCGACGACGATAGTACACTTGTTGAGTTGCAGAAGATGCCTAAAACAATACAACATCAGAACAGCAATAAGACACAGTCCTCTAGGCTCTTGCAAAGGCTTGGACACTAGCCAGGTACTTCAATCATGTGTGCACCTCTGAATTCGCAGTGTTAATTTTTATTTATTTCATAAAAAAAGCCGTTCTTTAAACAAATTATGTAGCTAAGATGCGGATTCACAGTTCTATAGGCCGCGTCAAGATTTATGGCTTGGTCTTCCAATGGGATTCCACTGTGGCTGAATCAGTGGAACATAACAACATACCTATTATATAGGACATCCAAGTTTCAACCAGGAATATTAATTCGTAAACTTTCTAATAGAAAATCCAACACAGTGGAAAAATCTGCATCTTGGATCTTCTATGTATTTATATAGCTGATTTGCTCATGATGTGTTGATCGACTTAGAATACAACCAGACCTTAGAAGCTTGCTATTGAAAAATTTAAGACCACATTGTGAAAATGAACTGGAAATGCTAATAAAAATGCCCAACAACTATTGAAGCTCAAGACATGGCTAATACATTAGATATCTATCTTTGTGAGTACAAAAATCACCCCAAGAGCAAAATATAGCTTAAAAAGCGGTGTTATACTGTCGCGATATGTAACATAGTAAGCTATTTCAGATCCGCTGCTATCATTTGGTATTCATGCTGGTAAGTGAAGCTTTTCATTGTTCTTCCAGCTGCACAATGATGTTACCAAGTGTTATAACTATTTTCACTTGGTCCAAATGAAATTGGGTGCATGTTGTAAAATGACAGTGTCATTATTTCCATGCAATGTTACTAAGAAACTCCTATAGTCCTTTGTAGTTATTAAAAAAAACAGCCACCTACCTTTGGAAGTAGTAATAGAAAAAATCACCATAGAGCAAAGTCTGAATAATTCCAGCAATCCACGCTGCAATGAGGTTCATCTTGTCAGACTCCAATCATTATTAAAATAAATGGTGCTAGACGGTCAGATAGAAACTTACTTATCCAATGAACATAGTGATTCTCAGTGAAGTAGCGATAAACCCAGTTCAGTATGTACAACCCTCGGTATGCACTACACAGACAAATATCAACGTGCAATCAGCAATTGCATTGTGTTAAGCTTGAAATTATACATGACTTGAAATAAGACCGAAATGCAAACAAGTGCTTGGTTGAAGAGTATAGAGAAAGAAATAGGTCATACAAGATGCAGAATTCAGATATTATAAAATCTAACAGACTCTGGAGTCTAAAGTGCGTGAAGAACAGATATCAATCAATATCCAAGAAAATTACCCCAGGAGAAAAATGTATTGTCCAGTCAAGTTGTCAACATTTCTAGTTCTTTGTAACAATATCAACTGGGGAAGTATAGCCACAGCTTCCAAGTATAATGAGAATGTCCACATAACCTACGCACAACGAAGATTTGGAAGTGAGCATCTCTATACACATCGGAACCAATAAGTTCGGAAATCGGACAAACCTCTCTGAAGGTTAACTTCTCATTGATAATAAGAGCCAGAATTAGGCATGGGATCATCAGAATATAATGACGAAATGTGTCCTGATCTTTATCATACGACCTACGAACAACTTTATGCCGCCTCATGTACCAGACAATAGAGAAGGAGCTTCCCAAGAATATCAGTTTCATTACAGTATTGTAGAATGAGATGTATGTAGTGAATATATCTAGGTAGCGGGCGGCAAACACAATCGCATAGAGTTCCTGGGTCTTCAAGGATATACCTGATATAATACCAAGTTAGAGCAAAACATTTTAATCATCAAGTCCCAATAGAGTGGTTCCTGTGCGACTTCAAGGTGCACCATAGCAATAATTTAGTTGTTCGTTTACGTATCAGAATTGCATATTATGGTCAATTGTCCAGATCTCCCTAATGCACAACAGGTAGCGGCAATCTATAAACGGTTCCATCTTCCAAGATATTTCAACCTCAAATGTAAGCATGATAAATTCACAACAGTCATAACTCTGAAATGAAATGCACCGAGCCAGATGGCAGATTCCCTCTTTTATCCTACCAGCCAACTCATATACACAGCTTCGCTACACATAATCAACTTCATGAGTTTAAGCATAAACGGTTTACGGTAAGTTTTACTTGCTACCTTTTTATGTATAGAAAAACCCTAACGACTGTCGGTCCTGTACCAGTTTATAAAAATCTGCTGTAAAACAAAGAAAAGTTTCACAAAAATATTGGCCAGCGTTGAAATCCGAGTAACCTGAAAAAAAATGTTTGCCGAGTCACCAAAGACAGTTTTAAGTTTGACTTAGAGCACGACATCGATATGGATAGCTCTGGCCATTTATGGGTACTAGTTTTGAGATCTAAGTCATTCAATGCCTAAGGAACACTAAGATAACCATGGTTCCAACAATACACTTTCATACTTACCCAAAATTTCATAACCGTGGTACCCAAAAATTATTTACTAAACTTCCAAAACTAACTATTATCAAGAAAACAACAATCATCTGGGGCTTGTTATGGTACCAATAAACCTGTTGACTTAGTTTAATAAAACTAACAACCTGATACCGCACAATACGGATAATAATAATCATATAATAAGAAAAATTGGAAACCACATTTTTTACAACGTTTACAAAAAGCAGTAATACATCAAAACCCTAACAGATTCATGGACATCAAGAAGCAGCAAAACCAGATAGATTATAACAAATGTAACAACAGAAACGAGCATATACCAGCACAGGACTTAATAGTGTGTATTTTGAGAAGCAAGACGAGCACACTCGCCAGATGCGTCATATCGCCCGCTAATCTAAAAATATTCATCATGTAAAATCAGTGAATGAGATCGCCGGAAATGTTAGACGTTCAGCCCCCACGGCGACGGATCTGCTCAGGATACGCTCCCCAACGGCTCGAAGCGAAGCGAAGCGAAGCAGAGATGAGATTTTACCGAATGTATTTTTCGTATGGAGAAAATTGATTGATGAAATGCAGAGAGATTGGCGTTGCGTGGTTTTAGCGATTTTGGGGCAAGGGATTGTGTCGGTTCAACTGATTGAACCGCAACATTGAACGGTTGAATCGAATACTGATAGGAATATGCGAACCTCAGGGCAAGTGTAATAGAGATGCTAAAAGTTATTAGACAAATTCTCAGAGTTCAGGGTTCAAATTCTGTCTTCATCATATTTATCTAATTGATTTTATATCAATTTAGGTGTTGTTCATTTCTCCCGCATCCAGGCGTGGAGGTTGTTTATTATCCCCTTCACTGGCGTGACAGTTGTGTATTAAATGAAGTTGCTTGCGCAATGGAGTTGTTGTCGAGTCATTGGAGTCCTGTATTTAGTGGAGATGCTGCTTAAGGCCTGCGCGTTAATAGATATGATTATGTACTTGAATTAGCTAGATATGCTGTAAGAATATTCTTGTACAACATGTAACCACCTATCAAAAAAAATAGAAAATTCAAAATCCAAGAGATTGCAGTCAAGCGCGGTCAAGCGATTGACATCTTGAACATAAATCCAATAATAAAAAGGTCAATCGGTTGACACATTAGACGAAAATCTAAGAGGTTCGATTTTCCGAAATAGTATAATAAACTTTATTCACATTATGTGAAGGAGATTATGTGCTATGATTTATAAAAATTTAATATAATGGGCCCAAAAAAATCCATCATCAAATATAAAATGTCAATTTACCCCTCCTCTCAACAAATATTCACTAAGCTGTCATTTAAAATTTTCAATCTATTTAAACCCCTCCTCTCTTATTCAATTTACTTTTCATGCCATATAACAAAAACTCATATTTTGCCCATGCACTTCATCATTGATTACAAACATTATCATCAACCTGTATTAGATCGTATTTGAAAGAAATTCTTTCTATAAATATTTTAAAAATAATATAAAATATGAAAATAATTCAAGAAATTATAATCTAATATATAATAGAATACGGGTCATTAATTGCATGGTCAATAATGTATTGCCAGAAATGCCCCTCCCCTCCCTCATTAATTGCTTACCATGCCATCCTCTCCCTTCCTCATTAATTATGGACCAAACCATATCATCCCGGCCCATTAAAAATTAAAATTTAAATAGATCATACGGGTCCGTTTAAATTTTCACAGTCCACACGAGCCCGTTTAAATTTTCACAGAACACAAACCATATCATCCCGGCCCATTAAAAATTTAAATTTAAATTTAAATAGATCACACGGGTCATTAAAAATTAAATTTAAATAGATCACATGGGTCCTTTTAAATTTTCAAAGCCCACACCATCCCGACTCATTAAAAAGAAAAAATAAAAAATAAAAGTTTTAAATTACACAGACCATACGGTCTTATTCGATTACGCATACGGGACGACGGAGGGTACACTAGTTAAAGTATAAAATTATAGTAGGAAAATTTTGAAAGCATAATCTAAATCAAATACAGACACGAGAAAAATTAAAAAAATTAAAAAATGTTAAGCATTATGGAAATCAAATGGAGACAATGAAACATTTTGTTATGTTAACCATATATATATATATTACGTGGTTAAATTTAAATATTTATTTTGGTATATTTAATCATTTTACTATTTTTAGAGACAATTTAGTACATAAAAATAACTTTTTAGTTTTCCAACGTGTAGTTAATTTGGCTAAATATTTATCTACTAATAATATTTTAAATTTTAAATTTAGAATGACGTTACATTAGTTTAGGTTTAAAATATAATTATTAAATATATTAATAGGGTTAATTGTAATAACAATACATTAATTTCTGATATAATAGTTTTTTATTTTAATTATTTAATAATAATAAATGGCTATACTATTTTTTAATAATAGCTAATAATTTAAAATTATTCTAATACTAGCGTACCGCCCGTCGTCCCGACGGGGATGCGTCGTCTCGAATGTGCAATCGAACAGGTCAAATACGGACGGGA
>JAWWMW010001810.1:123920-141588 GCA_035048345.1 Echeveria elegans | reverse complement strand
CGACGGATCTGCTCGGCAGACGCTCTAACGGCTCGAAGCAACGCAAAGCAGAGCAAAGTAGATACGATATTTCACGAAGAATAAAACTGTTTGATTTTGATGAAATGCAGAAAGCTTGATGTTGCTGCGTGGTCTAGTGAAATTTTAGCGATTTAGGGGCTACGGATTGAGCTGGTTCAGTTAATTGAACCGACTCATTGAACGGTTGGATCGAACACTGATGGGAATATGCGAACGATATCAGGATTTGCAAAACATTTAGTTCTCGCTGTTAATGGATTTGGCTTCGGTGCAGTATCAAAATTGTTCTTCTGAAAGCGAATGACTTCGACTTCGAATCTGAATTCGACGTGAATTAGAGAATTGTAGTTCTTTTAATCAACTTTTCAATGATATATAGAACGTTTTCTGATGCTGAATGTGTACTTTGTGTGGCACAAATTTCAGTTGCCATATACGGGCATCAAAGATTGCTCTTTATGACATGATCATGTAATAAAATTCAACATCGGCGATATGATAAATGTGCAGTACTTTCTTCTGTTTTATTTCTGTTAGTTGTAATAACATGACATTCTTCAAAAGTATAATATAACCTAACCAAAACCAACCAACTACCTGTATTTTGCACTACAAAAACTTCATCTAAAACTTTATTCAGTTCGGATCCGATCCTTCTCCAATCCCGGAATCACTCATCTCATCCGCTTCATCCTCCAAACCAAAAGATACTAGCAAAGGTTGAACTTGAGCCTCAAATAAAAAGAGTTACCAAAAACCGAAGCAAAAAACATTGACCACTTGTGTTTCCATTTCTTGAAAACACTAGTCCCATCCAATCTACTTAATACCTGTAATGAGTAGGTTTGTAAGGTCCTTCAACCGGCACGCTAATGTAATCAGCTTGGTCTTGAGAAAGCTTAGTAAGCCTAGCTCCAAGCTTCCCAAGATGAAGAGCTGCAACCTTCTCATCAAGATGCTTAGGCAACACATAAACCTTCTTCTCATACTTACCACTACTCTTCTCCTTCCACAACTCCAGCTGTGCGATCACTTGGTTAGTGAAAGAGCATGACATGACGAAACTAGGATGTCCAGTTGCACATCCTAAGTTCATCAGACGACCTTCGGCCAAAACAATGATGCCAGTGTTGGTATCGGGGAACACCCACCTATCGGTTTGAGGCTTGATGTTTACGCGCTTGACGCCAGGGTATGCTTCCAATCCAAGAATGTCGATTTCGTTATCAAAGTGTCCAATGTTGCAGACTATCGCGTTGTTCTTCATTTTCCTCATGTCACTTACCATAATGATGTCCTTGTTACCAGTCGTGGTGACGAAAATGTCAGCCTCAGACACCACATCTTCAAGGGTCAGTACTTGAAGCCCTTCCATCAATGCCTGAAGTGCACATATGGGATCAATCTCGGTCACGATCACACGAGCTCCCGCTTGCTTTAGGGCAGATGCACATCCCTTCCCCACATCTCCATACCCACATACAACACCTACCTTTCCCGCTATCATCACATCCGTCGCCCTCATTAACCCATCAGGCAGCGAATGACGACATCCATACAAGTTATCAAACTACACACCATCAACCAATCATCAACTCTAACTTAAAATGAGGATAAGCTGAAATACAAAGATTTAACTAAACTTAAGTGATCAAACAAAGAACTAGACAGAAACAGAGGCGAACCTTGCTCTTGGTGACGGAGTCATTGACATTGATGGCCGGAAAAAGGAGAGATCCATTCTCTTGCATTTGATACAACCTCTTAACACCAGTAGTCGTTTCCTCCGACACACCGACTAGCCTGGCCTTCATCTTATGGTACCTTTGCGGATCAAGTGCTAATCCATCCTTAATAATGGTCAACACAATCTGAAACTCAGGATTATTAGTCGAATTCGGAACAGGCTTTTTCCCACTCTTAGCAAACTCCTCTTCAGCCTTCACACCTTCATGAATCAACAATGTAGCATCACCACCATCATCAACGATCAAATCCGGACCACCATCAGGACCCCAATCCAATGCTCTTTCAGTACACCACCAGTACTCCTGCAGCGTTTCGCCTTTCCAAGCAAACACGGCCGCACTATCCCTAGCAATAGCAGCGGCCGAGTGGTCTTGTGTGGAGAAAATGTTGCAGGAGCACCATCGAACTTCCGCGCCAAGCGCGGTGAGTGTTTCGATTAGGACTGCAGTTTGGATTGTCATGTGGAGTGAGCCAGTGATTTTGGCGCCCTTGAAGGGTTGGGAAGGGCCGAATTCCGTTCGGCAGGCCATTAGGCCTGGCATTTCGACTTCGGCCAGATCGATTTCGAGTCTTCCGAAATCGGCTTGAGACATGTCCTTCACTTTGTACTCACGGCCCGATGTGGTTTTCTCGACTAAGAGTGCCATGATTTTCAAGGAAGGAGTGAAAAATGAGTCGGTGAGTGATGGCGAGGCAGAGCTTGTTGGCGGTTATTTATAGGTTTTGAAGAGCGCGAGATGAACGGTCGGGATTGAATCAGATCGGATCAACGAAACAAACATTGCACTGACTGGGAGTCGGTAAAAACGGCGCGGGTTCGGACCAAATCCGACCAATGAAGTAACGACACGTGTTTTCGCGCCAAAACGATTTCCCTCCAATTTTGCGTGCGCTTTCTTTTCCCGCCTTTTTACTCGTATAAGGCCTTGCCTTGCCTCGCCTCGCCTCTTTCTCGCTCCCGCGGAATTAATCCTTCGCGCTGTTAAACCCTAAACCACATCGACTCGCTAAACACATCGAATCCGACATGGAAGAAGTGAAATCGAAATCCAGGAAGCGAAAGGATATTACGGAAATGGCCGCGCGTAACGGCAGACTGCGCTTGAACGGAAACGGAGCATTTAAAGGTCCATTTAATGCGCCAGTCAAAGATCTGCGAGTTCACAGGATCTTCTCGCCAGTTTCTACTGGAGATTTGGATGAGGTGGATGATTACACTGTTGCGGAAAAGGTATTTGGATCTGGTATTGTTGGAAGTTTAGGTCAAAATGGAGTGTTTGACCAATCTGAAGCGGTTCAGGAATGTAACCAGACGACTCCTCCTGAGGAAGTTTTGGCGAAATCAAAGATAGTGGATGCTTCTAATAAGGCGTATGTTTCCCCTGGTGTCGGTTCCGGTGGACAAGTTGCTGGTAGGCGCTCTCCAGGTTCCAAAAAAATAGTTAAGTGTTACTGATTGTTCATTTAGTGAAATTGTTGGTTTAACTTTCTATTGCTGTTTACTAATTATGATTGAATCTCGGTATGATTTACTGAAGAAGCCAAGCTCGAGGACTAAGCTATTTGGGAATCCAAGCTCATTCAGTTACAGACGGCTGCTTCCATATTTGATGGATATTACTAAAGGTAGCTATTGACATTGTGCTTATTCTTGCTCCCTTTGCATCGTGCCAACTGTCAAGCCCCAAGTTTGTAATCTGTGTTATTTGATGATAGGTGCTTTAAAGAGTCTTGAAATGAAACCGCAGCTGCTAACAAATGCTACAAATTCAGTGGTGGAAAGTTGCTTGTCCAAACTGGAGCCTAAAGTCAGTGATGGAAGTAACTTAACCCCCCTAAACCAAGGGCTTAGTCCGTCCAAGATATCTGAACCTAATATCTGCACTGAGAACACTGCTGACACAATGGTTCCTTCAAATTTTTGTTTGGCTGACCAAGAAGTCACGATTTCGTCTATTACTTGTGATTTAAGTGATGGACAGACCGGAGTCTTAGTGAATAAGAATGATGAGCTCTCCCAATCGGAGGCCGGAAAGGTTACTGAAGTACTTTGTAGTATGGATGTACTTTGTGGTATAGTTGGATGTGATACAGGTATAGATGCCTTAGACACAGTCTCTAGTGAAGCCATGAATGGTGCTGATTCTGTTGATTCTGCGACTCAACTCGCACCTGATGAAAACAGAAGTGATCTGATGGATGTATTGGAGGATGCTCGTTTATGCAAAAGTCGGGATTTGGGTGATGTTCCTGCAGTGAAAATGAATGATGTTAAGTATGACCCCTCAAGTAAAATTTATGGCAAGAATTCTACTGAGGTTGTTCAGGAGACACCTCTTGATGATAATGTATATGGCAGTAAAGATGTTTTAGGAATTGCAGGGTGTGCTTTGAAGCCTGTCAGCCCAAATAAGACAAATCTGGATCATGAGCAACTTGGTAGTGAAGCCAACAGTACTTTCTTAATTGAAGCCGTAAGTGGCTCTAGTTCTGTTGAGACTGCCGCTCAACTTTCACATAATGAAAACAGAAGCGGACTGACAATTGTGTTAGGTGATGCTCTTTCATACGAACATCTGCATTTGAGTGACGCTCATGAGGCAAAAAACAATGATGTTAAAGTTGACAAACCTCAAACTACCATTTGTAGCAAGCGCAATGCAGAGCTTGTTCATATAACCACTGTTGTTTATGAAGACATTGGCTGGAAAGATGTTACAGAAACAGTGAAGTCTGTTTCAAAGCGTGAGAACAACTTAGATGATAGTGCCATCACCAAAGCCAAAAATTCTGTCGGTGAGCAATTTAATGGCATTACAGGTAGTAAGCAGTCTCCTTCTTCCGAAAGAAAGATGGTGAGTTCGTAGTTGAGACTTTAGTTTGCTATCATATGATACCACTTCTTTATACGAGTTTAGTGTAGAAGTATGATTGGTTTCACACTGTAGGGCACCTGGATACCTAACTTGATGGCTTTGGTTTTCTTATTCTGAACAGCATTTAAAAGCACGTCGACTGAAAAGATTCATGAATTATAATTCTGTGAGTTATAGAAAGTTGCTTCCCTACTTGACAGAGATTTATGAAGACAGTGCCGGTGAGGTCTAAATTTTTATTTTATTTTACCCTCTTTCAAACGGAATCGTTATTATGAATTGATTCTATTGCGTTGTGAACTTCATAGGCTCTTCAAACAAAGGACAAGTCAAAATAGATGTGGCACCTGCAATTGTGGGTGATTCTATAGAAAAAGGCCATCCTACTTCTGTCAGCCGCACGACAATGCCAGGTGACTCGAGTCCAATCGGTGCTGAATCACAGATGACAAACTTTGATTGCGTATCTGAGGAAGATACAGTAGCTGAGTCCGCTATTGAATCACATTTGGAGAATGGATTGAACTCACTTAATGATCTACAGTTTTCCAGTCATGTCCAAGATCAACCTACACAAGGTTCGCAGCATTCTTGTGGCCCAAATGACATGCGCATCGACCAGAGTGTTGAAGATTCACAATGCACCGCATCTAACTTCAAAGAAGAGGACATGACAAAGATTAAGAAGCATTCTGATGTTTCAAATCTCTCAAATTTTGTTCCCGTCTATCCTGAACCCATCTCACCCCATAGAAGACCTTTTGCGAGTTCCACTAGAGGAATTCTTAAGAAAAATCCCAAAGGATGCAGAGGGCTATGCACCTGTCTCAAGTGCGCTTCGTTTCGCCTCCATGCAGAAAAAGCTTTTGAATTCTCAAGGAATCAGCTGCTTGACAGTGAAGAAATCGCTTTGGAACTTATCAGTGAACTTTCCCTCCTTCGTAATTTGCTAAAGAAATCGGTGGATGCTGACAAAGGGGAAACTGGTCAGGTTGGTAACTAATTTAAAGGATTTCTTCTATCTTACTACTATATGTCTTTACAGTTTCAAACATGATAGAAACCCACATCCCTTTTAAATTACTTTTGTTAGTTCGGATTTTGTTTTTTAGCTTAGTTAGTCATATATTTCACATTTCAGTATCTGAATCTGAATTAAGTGTTTAGAAAACTATAATCATGTATAGCAAACAAAATAGTCATCATTCTATCTTATCTTCCCTTATGGAAATAGTTATTTCTCTACCTGCATTGACCAAATACCCATTTTAGGGAAATGGATGAACCTGTAGATGAATTTGTCTTGTAGTTTGTCTGTTGCTTGATGTCGTGTTTCGTTTCCTTTCTTATTGTGATCTGATACATGCTGTGTGCAGGTGCAAGAAGCATATAATAAGGCGCATGCCGCTGAGCAACATGCAAAAGCTCGGTTTGAACAAATGAACCATGACCTTCAAATACACTGCCAAATCCCTGTAAGCTCTTCACTAACCACTAATCTGCCTCTTCATGTTTAGGTTTTGCTATTTTGTTCAGTGTGGCTTCAATTGCTGAATGATAGTAAATGCAAATATCATTATTCATCCTTTGTGTATTGTTCTCATATCAGAACTTGCATAAGCCAAGTGTCAGTTTTGCCAGACATACCGAAGAAAACATTATCCAAACTGCTCATTCTCCAAGCTAGCAATAGCAACAGACATTAAAGGAAGTGGAAGGCTGACGCATTCAATGTTCCAAATATCATTCAGTAATGCTCTTGATGGCTCCTAAAACTGTTAGTCTTTCTAAGTTCGTATTTGGTATGGAAAGCCCAAATGATTGCATCAGTAATTAACTTACCTGTAGTGGGAAACTCTTGTGTAAATTCATGTTCCAGCTAAACTACCAAAGCCAATTGAGAGGATATTTTAATGACATGAGATGTTATTTTTGGATACTGGAACTGTAATCACATCTGCTACTTCATATTTTCAGTGCTACTGATCATCTAACCATGATCGATCCCCTCAAGTATTTACAGGTTGAAGTCAAAGCAACCTCTAATTTTCAAAGAAGCTTATGGTATTTCAGCTCGTGTAGTTGACATGTCTTTTAGAGAAGTTTTTACTTGCAATTTAGTACGACATAACACTGATGACTTATGGTCTGTTGTTTTGACATTAATTTCAGTTCAGTAGGTAAACATTTACTATTTTTAAAATTATTTTAAAAGTATAATAAAATTTGAAACTATGAGACAAGCTTAAGACGTATTTACTATTGTCAAAACTATTTTTAAAAATTAAAAATAATATACAAATGTAATTAATTAATTAATTTTAAAATTTATGTTCAGTTCAGTTTCAATTCATGTCAAAAGAACAGACTCTTAGTTACATACCTCGACATTCAACGAAAATATCTTTTTTTTTTCATACTTGAGTACACTATAATACATGGAACTATAGAATCTAATAAAATTTTATTTTACAAACTCTCGAGAATATTTGATGATTTGATCATTTGCACTCTGGTGGGGCGCCTTGTGGGAATCTTTTCAAATCTGTGCAGTAGTTGTAGATCATGAAGTACCTCTGTACCCATCTAAGGCGCCTTCTACTATTTGCATCAAGTTGGTTTGTCTGCCAGGCACTGTCAGCCACTGCACTAGAAAATTTACCGTTGCAAGATGATGATCCAGATGACCAAGTGCACGCAGTAGCATCGCTGAAATTTCTATAGTAAGCAGTAAAAGGCGCTTTGGACCAATCTGTCTTCACCAATCCACCTCTTGTTGCCCAATCATCAGCATTCCATAAACTGGAGTAGATGCTCATTGGCTGCGACTTGGGGAATGGCACACCGCGTACTTCAGCATTCCTAAACTCTCTTATGGGAGTGTTGTCTACCATGAAACTACACAACAACAAACATGAAGAATCATCAGAAAACAAGTTTCAGTTGTCTAAAGTCACACGATGCCTCATTGTATCGAAAAGAACATGTAATCTGTTGCGGATTCCAGACGATGGAGTAAGTGTGGAAGTTTCTCGTGGGATCGAACCACAAATAAAATTGCTGCTCCCTGTTACCCTTCCCTTGCTAGTATGAAGAATGTAAGGCTGTCCGGAGACGTTCCCCAAGAACTCGAAATCGATTTCATCATGAGTGGGCCCCTGCGAAGATAGCTACACACACAAAACCCCATCAACAACATATCAGCAACTTGTAAAAGGCCTAAAATCACTTGCCAGACAAAAATCTTAACATTCAAATTCACACACTTACATAATAAGCAGTGACAGTTCCAGCAGAGTTGCCAGCTACAAGCTTAAGTTGCATATCAATCTTCCCAAACAAATACTCTTTTTTTGACTTAAATCCAGACCCAGAAACTTTATCCAAAGACAATGACAGTAACTGTCCCCCGCTAAACACTTTAGCTCTATGATCTCCCCAAGTAATATGAAAGTCCTGGTTGAAGTTACCAGCAGCAGAAACAGATGTCACAACAACACTCAACAGACAAACCCAATAAACCAAAACAACCCCACAAGACCCTTTGGGACAAAACCCCATTTTCAACAATCAAAATCCAACCTTTACTAAAGAAACTCTGTCAGTTATGAAACTTCTGAAAATGGCTAAATTATGAGAGAACTGTGAATGAGAATGTATTGAGGTTTCAGAGGTGGGATTGCTGTGGTGATGGGTATGGCATGCATGGGAATGTGAAGGGGAGCTAGGGGTAGTGTGTGTGTGAGTGTCCCAACTGGAAGGATAGAGAGAGCTGGTGACAGCTTTGCATTGCATATACTGGCTAGTTTATCGATATTATTTTCATTTCATCTTTTTTGAGTAAAGAAATTGAATGTGATTGTTGTTGGGATTTTGGTTAAACTTTGCTTTAAGATACTTTAAAGGTCAAAAGGGAACGATCGAGTTTCTGTGGATATTTTTGTGAAAATCTTTTTTCAGTTCATTCTGCGCATTTCAACAATATGTAATTTGAAATGTATCCAAATCAACAAAAAAATATGTGACCTCTTTTAAGACTATAGTTGTGTTGTAGGAGCCCTATGGTTTGGTCTTGTGCGGACATTTAAAGATGGCGGTGGATCAGTAGCGAAATACCAGTATAGTATTACCCTCCTAGGAGGATACTTTGTGACGTGGTTTCTGGGAATTTTGTTTGGGAGGGAAGATGGTCGATCGATGGACATGGAGAGGTACAGAGGAGCACATTATTGAAGTTTGGGATTTGGGAAGGATGTTTAAGATGATGTCAGGAGTTGGAACAAAATTCTATGGATAAGGGAGTTCACTAGATAACAATATATACAAAATTTTCAAATACATCCTCAAAAACTATAAGAATTTTTTAGGCTTAAGACGACTCACGCCACAAGATGAAACTTGGTGTAAGAAACGCTACATGGACGCAGAATTTCAATAATCATGATTAGTTTTTTTTTTTTTTGATGCCTTACGAATAATCAAAGGGGCCGATGGCTCCCAAAAATAACACGAGCAACAAGCTCGAAGAATTATAACAGCTGGCCAAGAAACTAGGGGGATTGCTGTGGAGAGCGACCATGACCAGCCTTTCGTAGACGTTTTTTTTTTTTGCTAATCCATCTGCAGCCATGTTAGCCTCCCTCCTTGTACGGGATAGTCGCCACTTAGACTTATCCCTTAGGAGTGTAGCACAATCCGAGATCCACGCTTTGATCGGGAGGGACCAACCACCATACTTCAATATCAGCGAGTAAACCTCAGAGCAATCGAGCTCAAAGATGCAGTCATGTAGCGCATCGACACTAGATACCACATTGTCACTAACTGCATACGTAGTTTTTTAGTATAATCAATGGAAGATTTGAATATGAGTAATGACTAATGAATGAAAAATTGAATGATGAGATGAGATATGAAGACCACCAATCATAGTCTATTTTAATGAAATTGACAACTAGCCTCGACCTGCCATGTCATGTCGTCTCCATAGAAATGGAACCTACGGAAAGAATAAATTAATGAAAATCAACGGATCCACTCCCATTGAAACCAAACGGCTCTTTTCTTTCAAACCTTCTCTTCCCGCCCGTCCGGATCTCTTCTTCTCCCACTTTATTCGCCGCCGTCTCCTGCCTATCCTCGCATCTATCAACTTTTACTCTACTGCAAACCGAAACACTCTGTTTCCAAACGCCTCCCTGCTCTGCCGCTGCCGTTAGCTGTCCAGGTTAGGGTTAGTGGCATCAAATACTGTTTACATTCTAAAGATTCAAAAAAAATATTTTCCATCTCAAAGATGTACAAAAAAGGTTCCAAATAAAAACCCATTTATTCATGAATGATAGGATCTCAGTTCTGCTCCCTTATTGAACACAAGATAAAGGATCAGTTTTGTTACATAGAATGTCTGCAACATTTTTCCTGTTTTGCTAAGCTGTGCTGTTCAACACAAAGACAAAGAATGATGTTTGCTTTACTGCTGCGTGTTGTGCCTTTTTGTTTTTGATTATGAAACCTTGTTTCTTTTGTACGCGTACGGCCAGTAGACGTGGAGTTGTTTTCATTTGTCATCATGCTGCACAATTGTAAACAAAACATTGGTTTGCCATGAAATATTGGTTTGCCATGAAATATTCGCTTAGGTATTTAAATAATACTAAGGACCTAGGACTGGCATATTCTAAACATGAAACTGAACATACAATAACTGGGTTTGTTGATGCTGATTATGCTAGTAATAAGGATTGTAGAAAATCCACAACTGGTTATTATTTTATGTGGAATGGCTGTTGTGTTTCTTGGAAATCACAGCTTCAACCTATAGTTGCTTTGTCATCAGTCGAGGCTGAGTATATTTCTGCTACTGAAGCAGTCAAGGAAGCCTTGTGGCTTCAAGGTATTGTGAAAGAAATTTCTGGCGTTTCTTGTATTCCAATTTTTTTATGGATGGCCAAAGTGCTTTATGCTTGTGTAGAGATCCCGTTTTTCATGAAAGGTCTAAGCATATTGCTGTTAGGTTCCATTTTATTAGAGACCTGGTAGATTCTCAAACCATATGTGTTGCTAAAATACCTGGTGAAAAGAATCATGCTGACTTTGGGACCAAGATTGTTCCTGTTGCAAAGTTTTTGTTTTGCAGGGATTTTTTGAGGCTAGGAAAGGTGAGATGAACTGGGAAAAACAATTCCAGTTCCCAAACCACTCAAAGGGAAGGAATCTGATGAGTGGGAGAGCTTTTGACAAAGAGGCCGCAATCTCAAAGGGAAACTGTGAAAGAAGAGTTACAAAGTCAGGTTTAAGGGGGGGTTTGTGAACTATAATCCTGCCTCTGTAGGTTTCTGGTCTGTTCTTGTATTGTGTGTGAATGCAGGGACATTTCTCAGGACTTAGTTAAAAATCCAGTTCTGATGCAACAAAAGGAATAGAGGAACGACGCCGCATAGCCTGGAGCTGTGCGTTTTGAAGAGGCGCGGATCAGCTGGGTTTTTTGAGCGTAAGTTGAGCGGCGTCGTTTTGGGCGAGTAACAAGTGCGCGTTTGAGAATTTTAAACCGATGAAAACGCAGTGTTTTTTCAATGTTCAAAAAGGGATCTGAAAAGGGGATTAGGGCACAACACTCGCTTTTCTTCTCCGATTGATTTAGAGTTTGTTGTCTGGTCTCCAAAAAATTGGAGTTTTTAGAGTTCTTGATAAAGGTTTGCGCTTCCCGGTGGTGCTGGGATTGTTGGCGATTGGCGGTGTGAAGGCGCTGTTTTGGACAGACGCTCCGTGCTTCGCTGCGCAGACTTCGTTCTCATTTCTGACGACTTTGCGTCGCCTCAGGGAGTTCCTTTCACTATTTAATGTTTATGTGTTGTTACTTGAATCGTGTAGGCTAGCTTCTTGTAGCTATTTGTAACAGGGTTTTTATAATTTGTTACAATGTGTCAGAGTCTGTTAGAATAATTGTTAGAGTCTTGTCGGTTTTCGTCCGGGTCAAGTTACATTATTTCCTTATTCGGGTCAAGTTGCAGGTCTAGCGTCTATATGTATGTGCATGCAAGCACAGATCAGATTATCAAATCAATTAACAAACTTTCCCAATTCCCAAATCTCTATCATCAAACCTTATCCGCATAGCTCAGTCATCTCCAGGTCGGCCTTCTCTACCTGAGCCGTCTGCCGATCTAAGTTTTCGATCTTCGGTTGCACGGTGCAACTCTAGAAAGGAGCTATATTCAATTCCATCATCTTCACCTGGATCTCATCCCTCCACCTGGATCACACTGGATCTCAATTCCCCCTGAACTTGTTGTGTAACTCGTTTTTCATAGTGGAATCTTTGGGTGAGCTTCCCCAAAAGCTCTGAGATTCTCCTCGTAAAAACTGAGCGTGTTATTCACTTTCTTGCGATTAGATTCATTCAAGAATCCGTTAAACACTTGAAATCAGGTTTTCCGCAAACAAATCTCTAACCTAATTCAAGAATATTGTTGTCAAACTTAGGGATTGGTCTTTAGTCGATTCAGAATTTAACATTAAATGATATGAACCCTCAAGTATATACTGTTGAATTTCGACCAGCTCATATATGATACGGTTCCATCTCAACTCAAAAGCTCAAGCTTGTAAGTCATGATTCCATATCTATATATAAGGTATTCATTAATTTCTCTTCTAGGCAACGTGGGTCAATTGTATTTCTCAACATATATTTGTTGGCTGCAGTCATGTTTTGCGTCAGCCCATCTGTACCTTTTAACACGGCACGTTGACGCCAAGTTGACTTGAAACGGTGCCATCGTCAACACAACGCCTTGAAGCAATACGTCCCACACCATGACTTATCAACTCAGCAAGAACTTGGAATTTCTTCGTCAACCGCAGCTCGATTTGATTCACTCCCCGCCGCTTTGATCAACATCACCAGTATTTCAGTTGGATTTCTGTCCATTCATTTCTGTGGTGAGACTTGACTTATCCTTTTGTGTGATTGACTGTGAAGTTGAGTTCAGATTTCTTTATTTTTTTGCTGGGAAACTGGATTTTCATTGAAACTACTACACATTTGCGATAGTCTGATGTCTTGTTCCACTGTATAGGTTGGCGCAACAGCATGAGAGTTTCTTCCCTTCCTTTGGTAATGACTTTTGTATTTTTGATACAAGTTTCTTGTGTAAGCGGCCATGATGAGAACTACCTGCTTCAAACGTGTTCAGGGGATAATTTTAGATATGAGTCATATAAATTTTATAAGCACCAACCACCTTCGCCGCCAACAGTTTATTTCACAGCGCCAACGGGTTATGTGTACGTATTTCCTACGCCAAGGCCGCCCCCTCCGCGCCCTCCGTCGTCGCCACTGCCGCTCCCTCCTCCACTTTCACCCTCACATAATAGGACAAATGTAGTTCCACCAGCAGGTACACCCTTGCTATTATTTCTTATTGCTAGGCATCAGGTTGTAACAGCTAACTCTGAGGAGTTTTATATGCCCTGCAAGTGTTTTCGTTCATCGTTTCTTTTAAAAAAAAATTCCTAGACAGAATCCAGTCGGTAAATTATACAAGTTATATAGGCTATAAATTTAGTGGACATGGTAATCACTTGCATAATTCTGACATTTACTACTCGCGGAGCCTTTTTACATTGAAACTCTTGTAATTATCTCATATATTCGTCAGTAGCAACAGTTATAATCAGTTAGTGGATTTTTTTTATTACAAGTTCCCAACAGAATGAGAGTCAAAGTATACATAAATGTATACAATACGGAAACGCAGCCCGGAATGAGGTTCAATGTATGTTAATGACTAATTGAAAAATATTTATATTTATTTTATTTTATTTGTGTTCGTGGATGTTGAATTGTTAACTAACAGTTTGCACTGAAGGTCAGCTCGAATGAATCGGTTATCTTCCAAAAAGGAAAAAAATTAATCTCATTCTCTTAAATACTTAAATACAGTTTTCTACTTCTTGGTTCATTGGCAAACATGATTTCCTTGGCTGACTAGATTTTTTGCCCATATGGTGATGGTATGTCCTTTTTACAGGCTTTCCGATCGGACAGGCTACACACAGACGCTTCCCCAATACCACAATTATAGTTGCTTCAACTCTCGTCTTTGTGGCACTTCTTACCGGTATATGTATTTTGATACTCTTAAAGAGACGAAAAGCAAAGCTCCAAAGCAAGGGACATCTACTTTTTCTCTCTGTCGATGCACATGATATCAAATCTATTAAATCATTGCAATTTGATTTTGAGACCTTGAAAGTTGCCACAAACAACTTTAACGATGGTAGTAAGCTGGGACAAGGTGGATTTGGATCTGTTTATAAGGTGACACCATATCTGTATCCTTCACCAATGATTACGATTTGTGACTTTGAGCTACCATTATATGATTTTTTTTGTATATTGGGTGCAGGGCAAACTTGTTGACGGAAAAGAAATAGCAGTGAAACGACTTGCTGCTCATTCCGGTCAGGGCGATCTTGAGTTCACAAATGAGGTTATTTTACTTGCCAAACTTCAACATAGGAACTTGGTCAGACTCTTAGGTTATTGTTTAAAGGGAAATGAACAACTTCTCATCTATGAGTATGTGTCCAATTCTAGCCTCGATCATTTTCTATTTTGTAAGCGAAATATTAGTCCTCCTCGCCATAAATGCGTGGCTCTCGAGTCTAGACTCTGACAACTATTGACTTTAACAGATTCTGTTAAGCGTGTTTGTTTGGATTGGGAAGTACGCTTCAGAATCATTAATGGCATTGCAAAGGGTCTTCTTTATCTTCATGAAGATTCTAGACTCAGAGTTATACACCGCGATCTGAAAGCAGGTAACATTTTATTAGACCACGAAATGTGTCCCAAGATTGCTGACTTTGGCATGGCCAGATTGTTCAGTCTGAACCAAATGCAAGGACACCACCAGAATTGTCAGAACCTAGTATGTACCAATCGCACCGGTGTTTACTTACAAATGCGATATGTCACCTAATAAATTGATTTGGATATCAAACTGTGATAATTTTTTATTGTAGTGGATACATGGCTCCCGAGTATGCAATGCACGGAAAATTCTCAGTGAAATCGGACGTCTATAGCTTTGGTATATTACTGTTAGAAATCATCAGTGGTCAAAAGAACAGCCGTTTTAGCATCGAAGACACCCCGCAGGAACTTACAAATTTTGTGAGTACTTTACTAAACGCATCAACGACCTGCTATTTCAATATCTGATCAAACAATATTAGTTTGAGTTTTTTACTGGGTATTGAAAATTTAAGACGAATAGAAATATGTATAGACTGCCCTGAAGGTTCTGCTGTTTACGATTGCATTTAACTTCTCGAAGTTTCTGCTTGATGCATTTTCTACTAATCAGTTTTGTTCCTGACAATAGTTGCAAACTGTAGCTACTTGATATCATCACCATTATCATTTTGTATTGTTATGCTATTCACTAATCAGGCATGGGAGAATTGGAAAGCTGGGACACCATCAAACATAATTGATCCAATCAGCCTCCAAGATCACAACGGAAATATACTGTGAAGCATTCACATAGCGTTATTATGCGTGCAGGATTCTGTTATGATATCCCACATCGGGTAGATGGTTCCCATCTATTTGGATATAAGTTCAAGGGTTCTCCCCCACATCGATTAGTCTTTTGTGGTGGGCTCTTCCTTGGACTTATGCACCGTAACATTGGTGCTCTCGTTGAGAGCCAACACGAAGGGGGCGACCTAGGAAAGGGCTACCTGATTGTCCACGGGGCCAGAGTGAAAGCCGCCTGGAGTGGGCCGTCGTGGACGTCCTCGGAAGGGGCGACCCGGGAAAGGGCTACCTGATTGCCGATGAGGCCAGAGTGAAAGCCGTCCGGAGTGGGCCGACGAGGGCGTCGGTTTCCAAAGGGGTGGGCAATGTTATGATACAAGGGTTCTCCCCCACATTGACTAGTCTTTTGTGGTGGGCTCTTCCTTGGACTTATGTCCGTAACATTAACATTAGCTTTTAGTTGAGGAATCCAGCTTCACAAAGCAGCATTTGTAGTCTGAGCCCTAAGGCAGCCGGACGAGAAACTACTAGAAGAAACTAACCTGCATCCCCTCAACCCCACTTATTCTGATACCAATATCAGCTTCTTGAATCATTGCAACATCATTTGCCCCATCTCCGATTGCAAGGGTGGTCTTCCCTGTTCCCTCCTTCACGAGTCTTGTGACCTAGGCGGTAGCAACTGAGGAAATAACCCCCCCTACGTACCAGTGCTTTCTGCTTGGAAGAAACACGACAGCAAATCACAGACACACAATGAACAGCCAAGTCCAGAAACTGATGTTTAATATCATCCTCCAAAGTGTAACTCAGTGTCTTCCCATCAATTATCAGGGCAAATGCAGCATGAGGGTCCTCGTCTAACTTGATCATTCGAGAGGCATTGGTAAGTTGCATGGTGATATTCTCTTTCACGGCCTGATCAGTAACCCCAACACCCAAACATCGTGAAAATGATGAAAATGACTTGCTGTTATGGATTCCAATAGTAACTTTTAATCGAATTGCTGTTAAGGATTCAAATAGTAACTTTAATCGCTGATGTATACCTTTTCTGCATCTTGACTCTTAGTTTCTGCAAACATTGTTATGCATATCTGCTTCATGCCTTGCCGAAGCAGACTGCATGCGAATCTATACCACTGAAACAAAATGTCAATTTAAATAGTAAGTAATTTCCTCATCAGTCAGGACAGCAGACAGCTCTATAGTTGTAACTGATAAGAGATATTTAGACTAGAAACATCAGATGTTTAAGTCTTGCTTAAGTCGTGTTTCAAGTTCAATTAGGTTCAATTAAGTTTTGCGGAATAAACTCTTCAAATTAAACCTAAACTAGAGACACCAGACTTTTTACTGGGAAAACCGGCGCAAACGCCGGAGGAAAAACCCAGGAGCTGTCAGGGAGCTCACCCAAAAATCCACTATTAAAAATTGAGCACAAAGTCAATTTACAGCAAGCACAAATCAGGTCACTAAAACTATTTGAACTACAAAGTAACAAGTCAAGTTTAGAACTCCCTGAGATGATTTAGAACAGACTGAACTCCCAAAGAGTTCGTCGAATCAGCCTCCAACTCTTTTTCCCAATCGGTTTCACACAAGCTTCAAGGAACTAAACGCAATACAACACGCTTTTGTTCCAACAAGGTTAATTCCGATTTTCAAGGCTTTAATTGGGATGCTTCGTTCGAATTTATGCTCCGCAACAATCGAGAGCCCTTACAGCAAATACACTCAATATTCCAGTCCAAATTGAGGTGGGTGCTTTTTGAGGTGGCTGCTTGATTGGGATTGAGGTGCGTGTCGGCGCTTCACGTGGCTGGCTTTGGAGTGTCGGCCGTCAGCTGCTTGCTTGCGGGGTGGAATGATGGCGACGTAATTTCGGAATGATGCGGCTCCAAAAGCTGCTCTTTCTCGGTCGGTGTTAGTCACACGCACCTTCAAGTGAATGTTGCTGCCTTTTTATATGAATGACTAGGGTTTTTTGTCACGGTTCAGCCCATTTTGAGCCCATAAAGAATTTCAACTGTCACCAAATAACAGGCCGATTCTTTTGTCCCGCACATCAACATTTACCAGTGTCTTGACAATTTCATCATGCTCGTTCATCATACTCAAAGAAGTGCAGCTCGACTCATCACCAAGTGGTACAAAGTAGGATTAATAACCCAACAAATAGCATCACTCGTTATTATTCTGGATAGATGCCATACTATCTTAATCATTTTAAAGTAGGGGTTTGGATATTTTGGACTAAGCTATATAACCAGTGATATACAGTGGCCCTGCACTGCTTGAAAATGCATCCCAACGGCTTCTGCATAAGATAACAGCCATAAATAGAGTATTAAATTATACATCACGCTACAAGCATTGTGATTATACAAATTTCGAAAATTTTGATTTGTCACACTTCCATTATCAGACAGGGAAAGCAATGCATATGATATTAAAAAAAACGTGCAGC
>JAWWMW010001810.1:111031-123820 GCA_035048345.1 Echeveria elegans | reverse complement strand
GACTCCTCCAAGTCACGATAATTGTATTTTAGACCTGAAACATCATCAAGAGTATCATAAACGATATATTTTACTACCAAATCAGAGAAAATATGAGTGAAAAGTATGAAAATAATATACAAGTTTTTCACTTATCATGTCACAAAAAATGTTTTGAAAACAAAAACCCAAGCCCACCTTAGGACCAGAGTTTTAGTTTTGAAGTTTAAAAATAACAAAAAAATGGTTAAAAAACTTAACTCTAAACAACTTCAAAACAAATTCAAGATTGTTTATAATCACACCCTTAGTCTCATATACTCTCTGAGTCCTTTTTTGTTCGTCCTACTTTCCTATTTGGGTGCCCTAAAGTTCTTCCTATTTCCTTTTATGACAATTAATTCACTCTCATAATACACTCTTTTTCTACTTTATTATTATTCACTTTCATATTTTTACATTATTTTCTCACTCACACAATCAATTTTTTTTTCTCTCAATAGACTCTCTTTTCTACTTTATTACTATTCATTTTACTACTTTTACATTATTTTTTCACTCACACAATTATTTTTCTCTCTCAATACACTGTCTTTCATACTTTATTATTATTCATTTCTCTACTTTTACACTATTCACTCACTCACACAACCATTACACTCTTAATATTTGTGTCAAACCTCCGAACAGGAAGATCATTTCAGGACGGAGAGCTTCTGTCCTCTTTTGATCTTCATGCTTTCATTTTTGGGCGTCCCATTATGTTCTTCCTATTTTCTTTTATAGTAATTATTTTTCATCTTTTTCTCTCTCAATACACTATCTTTCTTACTTTCTTACTATTTATTTTTCTACTTTTACATTATTCTATCACTCACATAATCATTTTTTTTCTCTCAATACACTCTCTTTCTTACTTTATTACTATTTACTACTCCCTCCGTCCCATATTTTTCTTCTCATTTCATTTTTTGGTGTACCAAAATTTTCTTCTCATTGCCTTAAATGGAAAACTTTTTCTCTCACATTTACACTCTCTCTCCAATCTATTCACTTTCCACTCATTATCTTTCCTATTTTTATCTCACAAAATTTAATTTTCTTAAAAACCGTGACAACTACCAAATGAGAAGAAAATATTGGGATTTGGGACGGAGGGAGTATCATACTTTTATATTTTTTTATTCACACAATCATTTTTTTCTCTCAATACACTTTCTTTCTTACTTTATTACTATTTATTTTTCTACTTTTACACTATTTATTTATACATACAACTATTACAATCTTAATATTTGTGTCAAATCACCAAATGTACATAACATCATTTCAGAACGGAGAGAGTAATTAATTTCTAAACAATTAAAATTAATACAACTATGCAAAAAAATTTGATTCCAAGCAACAAAAAATAGAAACGATGTTATGCGCTGTGTCCAGAGAATGAGAGAAGAGAGAAGTAGCGAAAGGAAGCATCTTTGATTCCTTCCATGAACGATGACGAAGTCTAGGGTTCCTGATTGGCTCAACAGCTCCCTCTGGTCTTCACCCACCGATCAAGATCGTTTCAGCCGCTACGCTTCCAAATTCGATACCACCGACTCTCCTCCTGAGCCTCATCAACAACTTCCTAATCCCCCTGCGCAACCTCATCCACCTACCACACACGCCGATGCGGAAGAACGAGAGAGTCATAAGAACGAGGATGTCGTCATGCCTGAGGACATTGCTCGCCAGGCTCAACTCGTCATCGAGGTTAGGGTTTCTTTTTTGAAAAAAAATGGAAATACTCATTTATCAAATTTGGTTGAATGAAATGAAAAGTTTGTTTGTTTATTTAGCTGTCGAGGAAGGTGATTAATGAACGGGAGTTGAGAAGATTGGCGATGGAAGGGATTCCTGATGGAGCTGGGACTCGTGCTACTGTATGGAAGGTTCAAAATTCAAACTCTTGCTTCATGATAGATATGTTTTGTATTGTATTTGATTTTGTTTATAAGGAGTTTCATCCGTCGGAGTATCTGTGTCATTATTATTGATTTGCTTTGTTGTTTATATGGCAGATATTACTAGGTTATCTGCCGTGTGAACGAGGGCGGTGGTCGACGGAGCTTTTCAAGAAGAGATCTCAGTATAAGAATTTCAAGGATGATCTTCTAATGAATCCTGTAAGTTAATCTGAGGACGCTTAAAAGTGCACATTCGGCATGTTACGTTTATGGATGTCTAACTTTTGTGGCTAGTTAGTCAGAAATTACAAGGAGGTTTGAGAAATCAGAAAATTTTGTCAACAATGAAGCAGAAATCAAAAGTAGGGGTCCTCTGCCAAGATTTCATGTTTCTCATGAAGAACATCCCCTGAGTCTTCAGGAAAACAGTGTCTGGTATCAGTATTTCCAGGTATCCTCTCACGTAGCATCATTTTAAAATTGATTAGGGAGGATAGTTAATCAAGTTGTAGCTTGTCGTCTGCTTTTGTTGAATTATTACTATAACCTCATTGCCTCAGTCTGAAGTTTCTAGGGATGCAAATTAATAGTTATTCCCCCCCTCCCCTAAAAAAAAAAATGCTCCTTCCAGGACTCTGCAATTATCGAGCAGATAGAACGAGATGTGAAGAGAACGCATCCAGACTTGGAATTTTTCTGTGGAGAATCAGCGTTGGCTAAATACAATCAGGTGTTTATAATATTCTTTTAATTCTTTATAAATATGGTAGGCATTTTCTGAATGGTGGCTGATTCATTGGAAATTTTCAGGAGGCCATGCGTAGAATATTAATTATATTTGCCAAGTTAAACCCTGGCATCAGATATGTGCAAGGGATGAATGAGGTTTTGGCGCCTCTATATTATGTTTTCAACAATGATCCGGATCTGGAGAGTTCAGTAAGTACCTTTATTTTTTGGACAGTTTTTTATGAAGTGGAACAACCTGTTCGCCTACAAAGTGCATTACTCATGTGCCTCTCTCTTTATAAATCTGGTGATGTGTACCGAAAATAAGATGATCATCTAACAATCCCAGTTAGTTTGTATAACAGCCTTAACTCTGTGTAACCCTAAATCTAACAATAAGATGATTATCTGTTTATTATAAACTAGATAATATAATACTTACTGAGTTCTTACCTTACATGTACTTAAAAAAAGATATCAGCGTCCAATCTTCACAACAATGACATTTTTCAATGCCAATGATCATAAAAGTTCAATCTGCAAAGATTTTAATAAACACCTTGTGTCTCACCAGACATATTCCCGATGAGACATGATCCTGTGCTTACCTTAATAGCATAACCTATTTTATCTTCTCTTGAAAGAAAATGTGTAAGTTTCATATCAGGATCTGTCGCCTTTGAGTGAAACGAACATGTTTGGGATCCACATTCAATTGAATAGTGTTAGGCAAAACATTGCTCTATGTTTGTTTTCAAGTTGGAAGTGTTTTTGTTTTTGTAATTAGTAAAATTGTTTTGGGAAAGCTTTTAGTTGAATTCATCAAATTTGTTCTTGCTTTTGGATACTTTCAATGATTACCTTCTCCATATTCATTGATCGTCAATTTTCAAGTGCTGCAGGCATCTGCAGAAGCAGACACGTTTTTCTGCTTTGTTGAGCTTTTGAGTGAATGTCGGGATCATTTTTGTCAGAAACTTGACAACAGTGCTGTGGGAATCAGGTCCACTATCACAAGATTGTCTGATCTTTTGAAAGAGCACGATGAAGAACTTTGGCGTCATCTAGAAATCACCACGAAGGTAGGAAGGCATTGTTTTTGTAGCTGTTTGTTGGAACTTGGACGCATGAGCGCTCAAAAATGAATCCGATCTGATATGCGAAAATGTTCCGATATAAAACGTAAAGAAAGTAACAGCGAACTGAATTCATCATTTGGGCCACTAATAAGTAATGTAGTTGAGATTTCATGTCTAGCTCTTGCACATATAATGTGTAAGCTAATTTTCCTCTTCTTTTCTTTTCAGGTCAATCCGCAGTTCTATGCTTTCAGGTGGATAACTCTTCTTCTAACTGGCGAATTCAGCTTTACGGACAGCCTCAGGATTTGGGACACCCTTCTTAGTGACCCAGAAGGGCCTTTGGTATGTTCTTTCTTTTCGGACCTACTCAACCATTGTGCCTGTCATGGTATCTTAAGCATTCAATGTTATTGCAATGTGATTAGTAGTTTATGCTTAATGAAAACCATTAGATCGTATACTATTATTTTTATTTATGTTTCAGGAAACTCTACTGCGGGTGTGTTGTGCGATGCTAATATTGGCACGAAGACGGTTACTAGCTGGTGATTTCACTTCTAATCTTAAAATGCTGCAGCACTATCCTCCAACAAACATTAGGCAGCTACTACACATTGCAAACAAATTAAGAGCTCAGCCCTTGTTGCTATGACCACAGTACAGATTACCTGTTACCCACTAGTGCATCCCAAGAGGAAAAAAACATGTTTAGCTTCTGTAAATCATTCCATGTTTAATTTCTTTTCATTAAACTTTTGAGCTGTAGTAGTTAGATGCCATAGATGCTTCTGCACGAATTGTGACATGTGAGTTTGAGATGTGCAGTCATTTCAGTGTTCCATCCTGGGCTTCTGCCCTAATTCTGACCCTTTTATGTTCATGTTTGCTAGTGTAACACTAGTTGCGTTAGAATGTGTAGAACTAGAACACCATTTCGTATATTTATATCCATTTTTTTTGTTCATAGCACAATGTCTCCTTTAATGAACAGTAGAGCAAACTCCTCATGAATCAACAATTTAGCATCATCCACAATATAATCCGGACAACCGTCCGGACCCCAATCCAACGCTCTTTCAATACACCACCAGTACTCCTGCGGCGTCTCCCCAAGCAAACACGGCCTCACTGTCTCTAGCAATAGCAACGGCCGTGTGGTCTTGTGTGGAGAAAATGTTACATGATCACCATCGCACTTAAAGCGGTAAGTGTTTTGATTAGGACTGGTGCTTGGATTGTCATGTGGAGTGAGCCAGTGATTTTGGCGCCCTTGAAAGGTTGGGAAGGGCGAATTCGGTCCTGCAGGCCATTAGGCCTGACATTTCTACTTTGGTTAGATCGATTTCGAGTCTGCCGAAGTCGCTTGCGACGTGTCTTGGACTTTGAACTCGCAGCCTGATTTGGTTTTCTCGACGAGGAGCGCCATGATATGTAAGGACGGAGTGAAACTGAGCGAGTGATGTAGAGGAGAAGCTTGTTGGAGGTTATTTATAGGTTTTTAAAAGAGCGGGATATGGACGGTCAGGATTGAATAAGATCGGATTAACGAAACAAACATTGCGTTGATTAGAGTCGGTAAAATCGGCGGGTTCGAAGGAAATGCGTGACTAGATCCGACCAATGAAAATATCGACACGTGTAATCAAGCGTCGCTCTTCTCTTTAAGCATTGTCCCGCCAGAACGGTTTCCCACCAAATCTGTGTGCGCTTTCTTCTCCCGCCATTTTACTGGTAGAAAACCTTTATTCTCATCTCCACTCTCGCTTCCGCTGAAATCATCCGTCGCGCAGGAAACCCTAAAACCGTATCGAATCCGACATGGAAGAAGCGAAATCAAAACCCAGGAAGCGAAAGGATCTCTCTGAAGCGGCGGCCATGCGTAGCCGCAGACAGCGCTTAAACGGAAATGGAGTGGTTAATGGTGGGTTTAGTGCGCCTGTAAAAGATCTGCGAGTTCATAGGATCTTCTCGCCTGGAGGTTTGGATGAGTTGGATGACTGCACTGTTGCCGAAAAGGTATTTGGATCTGATGTCGTTGGGAGTATAGGTCAAAATGGAGTATCTGAACAATTGGAAGCGCTTCAGGAATGTGTCCAAGCGACGCCTCCTGAGGAAGTGTTGGCGAAATCTAAGATACTGGATTTGTCTAAGAAGGTATACGTTTCTCCTAGTAAGGGTTCCGATCGACAAGTGGTCGGAAGGCACTCTCCAGGTTCCAAAAATCTAGTAAGTATTACTGTTTGTTCTTATAATCTGGTGGTCTAACTGTTGAATATTGTTTACTAACTATGATTGAATTGTTGTTTGATGCACTGAAGAAGCCATGCTCTAGGACTAAGCTGTTTGGATATCCCAGCTCATTCAGTTACAGAAGGTTGCTTCCGTATTTGATGGATATTACAAAAGGTAGCTATTGACATTGCACTTTTTCATGCTCTCTTTGAATCTTGCTGTACCCGAAGTTTTGTAATCTGTGGTAATTGATGTTAGGTGCTTTAAAGAGTCTTGAAATGAGACCGCAGCTGCCAACAAATGCTTTGAATTCAGTGGAAACTTCCTTGTTGACACTAGAGCCTAAAGTCTGTGATAGGACTGACTTAAGCCTTCTAAGCCGTGGACTTTGTCCGTCCAAGATATCTGAACCTATTATCTGTACTGAGAACACTGCTGATACAAAAGTCCCTCTAAATTATTGTTTGACAGACCAAGAAGCACCGGTTTCTTCTAGTGCTTGTGATTTGAGTTATAGACAGACCGATGTCTCAGTGAATAAGAATAACAAGCTCTCTCAATCCATGGCTGGGAAGGTTGCGGAAGTTCTTTGTGGTATGGATGTATGTCATAAAGGTAAAGATGTGTTATATATAGTCCCTAGTAAAGCCATGAATGACTTGAATTCTATTGATTCTGTGACTCAACACTCACCTGATGAAAACAGAAGTGACAAAATGGAAGTATTAGAGGATGATCTTGTATGCAAAAGTAAGGGTTTGGGTGATGTTCCTGCAGTAGAAACAATTGATGATAAGTATGACGAGCCCAAAAGTAATTTTTTTGAAAATAACTCTACTGAGGTCGTTCAGGAAACACCTCTTGATGATAGAGTATCTACCAGTAAAGATGTACTAGGAATTGTGATGTGTGTTTTGAAGTCTGCCGGCCCAGATAAGAGAAACGCGGATAATGAGCAAGTTGTTAGTGAAATCAGTGGTGGTTTTTCAGTTGAAGCCATAAGTGGCTCTAATTCTGATGAGTCTCCTACTCAACTTTCATCCAGTGAAAACAGAAGTGAACAGTCAAATGCGTTAGGCAATGTTCTTTCATACAAGCATCTGCATTTGAGTGACACTCATGTTGCAAAAGAAAATGTTGTTAACTTTGACGAACCTCGAAGTACCATTTGTAGCCAAAGCAACCGAGAGCTTGTTCATATGACCCCTGTTATTAAGGAAGACAGTGGCAGGAAAGATTCTACAGACCCAGTCAAGTCTGTTTCAAAGCTTGAGAAGTCCTTAGATGATAGTGTCATCACCAACACTGATAACTCTGCTTGCGAGCAAGTCATTACAGATAATACACAGTCTCCTCCTTTTGAAAGAAAACTGGTGAGTACTCCTTTTGTATTTGATGTACTTAGTTGAGACTGTAGTCTGCTATTACTGCTTTAGAAGGTATGATTGGTTTCACATTTTAGAACTCTTAGACACTTAACTTAATCTCATTTGTTTTTGATTCTGAACAGCATTTAAAACCACGCCGACTGAAAAGATTCAAGAATTATAATTCTGTGAGTTATAGAAAGTTGCTTCCCTACTTAACAGAGATTTACGAAGACAGTGTAGGTGAGGCTTAGTAATTTTATTTATTTTACCATCTTGCAGACAGAATCGTTGTTTATGAATTGATTCCACCTACTGTGTTGTGAACTTCTTAGGCTCTTCAAACAAAGGACAAGCCAAAATGGTTGCTAAACCTGCAATTGTAAGGGATTCTGTAAAAGACGGCCATAATACTGTTAGCAGCACAATATGTCCAAGAGACTCGAGTCCAACCAGTGCTGCATCTTGTCATGTTAAACCACAGATGAAGAACTTTGAGTGTGTTTCCAAGCAAGTAGCTGAGTCCCCTATTGAATCGCATTTGGGTAATGGATCGAAGTCACTTAATAATGATCTACAGTTTTTTAGTCATGTCCAAGGTCAACCTACACAAGGTCTGCAGTCTTCTTGTGGCCCAAATTACATGTATAATGGCCAGTGTATTGAAAAGACGCAATCCGCTGCATCTAACTTCAAGGAAGAGGACATGACAAGGATTAAGAATTATTCTGTTGATTCAAATCTCTTAGATGTTGTTTCGGTTCATCCTGAACTCAACTCTCACCATAGAAGACCTTTTGCAAGTCCCGCTAGAGGAATTCTTAAGAAAAATCCCAAAGGATGCAGAGGGCTTTGCACCTGTCTCAAGTGCGCTTCGTTTCGCCTCCATGCAGAAAAAACATTTGAATTCTCAAGGAGTCAGCTGCTTGATAGTGAAGAAATCGCTTTGGAACTGATCAATGAATTGTCTGTCCTTCGTAATTTGTTAAAGAAATCAGTGGACGCTGACAGTGGAGAAACCAATCAGGTTGGTTCTAATTTTTACATTTCTTCTGTCTTACAACTATTATATCTTTGCTGTTTCTAGCCAAATATTTCGGTATCCGAATCTGAATTAAGTGTCTAGAAACCTGTAGAACAAACAAAACAAGCATTATTCTATCTTATCATCCCTTTTGGATATAATTATATCAGTGCCTGCATTGACCATAGATCCCATTTTGGAAGGAACTGGTGAACCTGCAGAGGAATTTGTCCTGTAATTTGTCGTCTGCTTTAGCATTGATGTCATATTTCATTTCCTGTCTTATTGTTGCAGGTGCAAGAAGCATGCGATAAGGCGCATGTCATTGAGAAACATGCAAAAGCTCGGTTTGAACAAATGAACCACGACCTTCGAATACACTGCCAAATTCCTGTAAGTCCTTTACCATTTCAGGCTTTAAGTTTAGATTTTCATTTGCTGAATGTTAATAAATGCAAATATCGTAGTTTATCCTCAGTTTATTGTTCTTTTATCAGAACTTGGAGAGGCCGAGTGTCAGTTTCTCCAGACATACGGAGGAAAGAACTATCCAAACTGCTCATTCTCCAAGCTAGTAACAGCCTGAAAAGGAAGCGGAGGCTGATACATTATTAAGAGACCATAGCTCGGTGTTGGTATCAATTGTTCCTAGCTTCAGATCAGCCTACAGTTGCCCACTTGATGGATCTTAGAACAATATTTATTTCTAGGTTCGTATTTGGTCTGGAAAGCGCAACAGATGGTTAGCTCGTGTATATTCATGGTTCAATTGAACTAACAAGGCCAATTTTGAAGATGATATTTAAATGACAAAAGATGTTATTTCTGGATAATGGAACAGGAATTGCATCAGCTACTTCGTGGGTTCAGTGTCAGTGATTATTTAACCTTAATTGATCCTCTTAAGTATTTGCAGGTTGAAACCGGGCAACCTTGCATTCGACGTTACAAACTGTTTTACGTTGTACTACACTACGTAGGCTTGTGCCCAATTTTTAGCAACAATTACTATTGATTTATATAATCTCTAACCAGCCTGAAAGAAATATGAAATGGAAAATTCAAACTTTTCCAACATCATGTTCAGCCTTGTATCTTTACTACCTATACATCATAAAATTCAGGACCAATATAATGAGCAACTTGTGTTACAGTTGAGTATCTTATTCTTCCTGTTAAGTACTCCCTGACTTTGAGCAGCTTAGATTTTTTTTTCTGTGCTCCATAACCTGCTGCTGCTTGCTTGTTCAGATTTTGATTCATGGCCAGCAAGTTTCTGATTACAAATAATCATAATATCGTTTTTCATGAATCTTGTCCTTTGAATTTTCTTACTGAAGGGTTAATTACTGCATTATGCTTGAGTAGTTTTCGAGCAATATATATTTCAAAGAAGCCTATCGTTCTTTAGAAAAGTTCTCTCTTGCAGCTACACTGATGACTTAGTTACATACTTCATGTCAGACGCAAATATTTTATTTTCATACTTGAAAGTTGAAACACACAATACATGGAACTAAAGAATCTAATAAAAACTTAATTTACAAACTTTCGAGAATACTTGATCATTTGCATTCCGGCGGGGCGCCTTGCGGGAAACGTTTCAGGTCAGTGCAGTAGTTGTAGATCATAAAGTACCTCTGTACCCATCTAAGACGCCTTCGACCATTTGCATCAAGTTGATTTGTTTGCCAAGCACTGTCAGCCACTGTACTAGAAGATTTACCGTTGCAAGATGATGAACCAGATGACCAAACACAGGCAGTTGCATCATTGAAATTTCTATAGTAAGCAGTAAAAGGCGCTTTTGACCAATCTGTTTTCTCCAATCCACCTCTTGTTGCCCAATCGTCAGCATTCCATAAACTGGAGTATATCATCATTGGCTGCGATTTGGGGAACGGCACGCCACGTACTTCAGCGTTCCTAAACTCTCTTATGGGAGTGTTGTCTACCATGAATCTACACAATAACAAAAAAATAAGGAACATAAGAAATCAAGCATACGAGATATGCCTCACTGTATCAATAAGAATATGTTACGCGACTTAAGGTAGGATTTTTACACTATCTGTTGCGGATTCCAGACAATGGAATAAGTGTGGAAGTTTCTCGTGGGATCGAACCACAAATAAAATTGCTGCTCCCTATTACCCTTGCCTTGCGTAAACACATTAGTATGAAGAACGTAAGGCTGTCCGGAGACATTCCCCAAGAACTCGAAATCTATTTCATCATGAGTTGGTCCTTGTGAAGATAGCTACATAAAATAAAACATTCAACGACATATCAGCAACTTGTAAAAGGCCTAAAATCACTTGTTGAAACATAAAAATCTTAACTTTCAAATTTACACATACATAATAAGCAGTGACAGTTCCAGCAGAGTTGCCAGCAACAAGCTTAAGCTGCATATCAATCCTCCCAAACAAATACTCTTTTTTTGACTTAAATCCAGACCCAGATACTTTATCCAAAGACAGTGACAGCAACTGTCCACCACTAAACACTTTAGCTCTATGATCTCCCCAAGTCAAATCAAAATCCTGGTTAAAGTTACCAGCAGCAGAAACTGATATCACAACAACACTCAACACACAAACCCAATATACCAAAACAAACCCATAAGACCCTTTTGGACCAAACCCCATTTTCAACAATCAAAATGCGAACTTGACTAAAGAAACTCTCTCAGTTATGAAACTTTTGAAAAGGGCTAAAATGTGAGAGAATGGTGAATGAGAATGTGTTGAGGTTTTAGAGGGTTTATATAATGGGGAGAATAGGGTGGTGGTGATGGGTATGGCATGGGAATGTGGAGGGGAGCTAGGGAGGTGTGTGAGTGTCCCAATTGGAAGGATAGAAGAGCTGGAGACAGCTGTGCACATACATTCAAAAAAAAGTTTTGCAGCTGGAAAAGTACTGGCTAGTTTAATAATTATTTTTTCCCTGGAAATTTCTTGAGTAAATTTTTTTAATGTGATTCTTGTTAGGGTATTGGTTTAATTTTCTTTTTGAAAGTTTATAAATTTACAAGGGAATGATCAAGAGGTAATTTTTTTCCCATTTCCTCGAATTTTTGTGGATATTTTTTCGTAGATTTTGTGAATTTTTTTTTCCAGTTACCCGTTCATTTAGCATATTACAATGATGTATTTCTAAATGATTTCGAATACATAAAAAATCCGCAACTTAGTTGGGACTATTATTGCGTCATAGGAGCGCCTAGATACATGGTTTGACTTTGTGCGGACATTTAAAGACGGCGGTGGATGCGAATGCGTACTGAAATATCCTCTTAAGAGGTATTTAGTGATGTGGTTTCTGGGAATTTTCTTTGGAAGGGAACCGGAAGATCTTCAATCGATGGGCATGGAGAGGTACAGAGGAGCACAGCACATTACTGGTGTATGGGATTGAAATGAAATTTTGAGATGATGTCAGGAGTTGGAACAAAATTTTATGGATAAGGGGTTCACGAGATAACAATAAATACTCCCTCCGTCTCATTATATAGTTTCTCCTTTTCTTTTTAGGCATTCCAAAATATAAGTCTTTATTCCTTAAATGGAAATTTTTTTCACTCACATTTATACTCTCTCTTCAATCTATTCACTTTCTACTCATTCTCTTTCATACTTTTACCTCACATAACACAATCTTCTTAAAAATTGTGTCAAACTTCAAATGAGGTCTATATAATGAGACGGAGGGAGTACAAGTTTCCCTAGTACAAGTTTCCCTCGCACATTTTCAAATACTTGAAAAACCATATGAAATGTTTTTATATACATTCATATGATCATGTTTTAAGACGTGTCACGACACGAGATTAAAATTGATGCAATAAATAATCAAATGCGGATTTTTCTTTTTGTTCTGATAGTGAGTTAGATTGGGTACTATTTCAAACAAGATTACAACATCTAATACATTAATATCGTATTAGACCCTGATATGTAATTTTTTTTTTAATAATCTTGAATTCTTAAATAGTATTTATGTACTCGTGCACTCTTTCGGCGAAAGATTTGTAATTATGATACAACACTAATGTCTAATTGTTTACAAGGAATATTAAATATGATTCTCAGAATCCATTGTTGTTGAACCCAAATAAAATAATGTGGGTAGGCATTCACTAAATTAAGATTATGGTGGGGGGACTAAGGAGAGGTCTTAATAAAATACCAATTATGATTTTTTAAAGGAACAAAACTTTGTCGAAAAAGCAGGTTTACCTTTGATAACGTCGGTGGATGAAACGAGATTAACTTGAACAAGAAAAGCAAGTTATACAGTACTATTGAGTTTTGATTTACTACTCCCTCCGTCCTAAAATGATCTTCATGTTTGGGTTGATGGCACGGTAATTAAGGAATAATGAGAGTGTGAGAGTAAAAATAAAATAAAAGTAAGTAAGAGAA